>JAOVYX010004170.1:0-10431 GCA_035668315.1 Drosera spatulata
GTAATTTTATTTAGTACTTATTCTAAACCCGGTTAAGTTGAATTGTCTGGTTAGGATTTGTAGGACCCTGACGGCAGCAATGCTACGTGGGTTTTCTAGAAAAAGTTCAGAAAACTCGGGGCGTTACACTTTGTCTGCTCAAAAATTGCACATCTAGCACTATAGACCTCTCATTGATAAGATGATGTAGCATATCAGGAGCTGGACTGCACGTTTTCTTACTTATGCTAGAAGGTTAGTCCTAGTTAAAGTTGTCCTGAGATCAATTCGAATATATTGGACACAATTTTTTCTCTTAACTGTTCATGTCATGAATGAGGTAGAAAACATCTATCATGCATTGCTATGGTCTGGTTTTGCTTTAAATTCCTATAAGTCCATGGATGCATGGAGTGAGGCCTGCCTGCCTTATAATAAAGGGGGACTGTGAATTTGTAGCTTGAGAACATGGATCCATGCTTTGTTATTCAAGCATAGCTGGGCTATTGAACGTGAGAAATAAAGGCTTTGGTCTCTTTGGATCCATGTCTATTATTTGAAGGGTGTGAGAATCAGTGATTTTGAGACATCAGTGAGTTCTTCATGGGTTTCAAAAGCTGTATTGAAGATGGGGGATTTGATAAAGGTTTCTATGCCTCAGTTCTCTTCATTTGCTTTTTATAGAGTTAAAGTTTTGACCGGTGTCAGACCACATGTGCCTTGGAGGAAACTTGTTTGGATATATACATCAAACCATTTCACTAAGTAGAACCCTTTGTCCAGGCAGTATCTAAACAAATTTTTATTAATTGACCCTGCGTTACCCAATACATAATGCATACTCGACCCCCTTCCCCCTGGTTTCGCCCTTGTACCCCCCTTCCCCCCTCTGTCCCTCCTTGGTTCTGCCCTTGTTCAGAATTCGCTGCATAGGAAGTTTTTTTTAGGATCCTAAGTAGCATTCTTGGTCTCGTTGCAATTCAAGTGTTAAAAGTAGTAGGTCACAATTTCACCAAGCACATTAGTACTCCTACAAATAAAATGGACATATATTCTCACCATCCATAGTATAGAGAATCTGGACAGAACGTGAAAGCTATAAACTCAAAAGAAAATTCTTAGTGTTGAGAATACAAACCCACATTAGAATTTGAAAGCTCAAAATGACAACATGTGTAGATTTTGAGCTACGTCTCTTATTGCCAATTGATTTTGAGATGGAACCCCAGAGGTTTAATATGATATCAGAACCCAAAAGACCCAACGGCCCAACACTCGCGCCACCCGAATATATGTTCGTGCTTCAAACCCAAAAGAGACAGTCGCACGAGGGGCCGTGCTGCGAATATAAACCCACATTGGAATTTGAGAGCTCAAAATAAATATATATATATAGATCCTGGACCACTCCTATCATTGCCAATTAGTTTTGAGATTGAACCCCGGAGGTTTAATACTTAGAAGTGTCATGTCGATCACTGGTGTCATACATGATCAGCTAGATTTGGATCAACTCTTTCCCTGCTCTTCTGTATTACCCATGACCCTGTCTTTGATTTTCTCCACAACTTTGTCCTCGATTTTCTTCGTAGTTTTTTCCCACACTCCGTCCATTGCCCCTTGAATTGGCTCTTTTAGCTTGTCTTTGATCATGTCCGTGGCTTTAGTCACTTTCTCTGTCATGTCCTTCGCCAACTTGGTAACCTGTTATCATAACCATGTATCCAATATTAGCCGAAATAATTATACCAATTGAAATACTAACTGAAGAATCTGCATTATCCATACCGTTTTTGCCGATGAGGTGACCATGTCTTTGACGTGTTCAGTTGTCTCCCTGACTTCTTTCGCTCCTTCCTTTAGTGACTCTGCTGCCTCAAGTGCCTTTTTGCATGCTTCATCGGCCTCTTTTTCTGTGTTTGATTGCTACCGAACGTACAAAGATTTCGGTATAACTAATTAACTAAAAGTACTCGATATGGTCTTGATTCTTTCCAGATTCTTAACAAGTTTCAAATATAACATTATAGAAATTTTAATCTTGGGACAAGTAAAATTGAGGTGTCTTAAGCAATTTATATCTTGTGAAATCAAGCATATCCATTAGAATGTCTCAAGATAAAGTAGCCGAAATAGAAAGAACATACAGTTAAATTATTATCATCGAAGATGAATTTCATAGAAACAGGGTTTTCATATTCAACACAATTCCATTATAAATATCTTGATTCACAATCAACAATATGGGTACTCATTACAAGTTTTCCTTCTCTTCCATATTCCTATAAATATGAAGTGCAAAAGGGGAAAATCTATTTGAATGGCAAGAAAAACAATAAGGTTTGAGCAGTTTTAAATATTTTAAGAAAATGAGATATTTTAAATTAACATACCTATAAGGTTCTTGTTGGCGTAATCGCAAAGCTCCTGGATCTGGCTTGGTAAATCGCACGCCTTGATCCAACAAGAACCCCATTGTTCATCATTTCTTATTGAGTTAGCTCGTCTACGTGTTTCTTTTCTTTGTTGTGAATGACCTATTTCTTTTTCCATCTTGTCAAAGGTTTGTCTCTCCTTCCAAGTGGTTTTGTATTGTTTCATGGCATCTTTCTATTTATGGAAACAAAGAATTAGTTTTTGTGTGGTTGAAAAAGAAGACCAGAATGCTAGGAATCCGCTTTCTCGCAAGGTAAAAGAAGAAAGAAGAGGAAATAAAAGAAAGGCTATACATCATTGTCTCATGTATTGAAAAGTACATGTCAAAATCAGTTAACTTGAGTCATTAGTTCATCGATAAACTAGGAATAAAACACCCCTCCAATGAATTCATCGTGATGTCGGCTCCGGTTTTCTTGAGTTTAATCCGACCACTAATGTTCAATAAATACGTTATGGAGTGCTTGTTGTGATAGTGCAACAACAGAGGTTGTTACTGTTTCTCCACCTTTTATAAAACTACACCTCTACTCATAAGAACGTATACCATATCTTAGCTTATATATACATAACATAGTTCAAAATCAATTTTAGATCAACTCAATTATGAATATATAAAGTTAAGGAATGGTTTGTCATTGTTTTGCTTTGTACTTCTTTTGGTTAGTCATTATTTTAGTCGATCATGCATGATTTTTGTTGATCACCTTAAATCGGTTTTAACTTTGATTAGTCATAGATTAGTTAGTCACCTTGATCAGTCACGGATCGATTATTTACCTTGGTCGATCATGTAAATCACAAAGTTTACAATGAATAGTCTAGAGGGGGAAGGGGGGTTAAATAGGCTATCAAAAAATTTTCCACAGTTCAGTACAGCCAGGTCTTGACTAGTGTGCACTCAAACTTCTGCATACTTGCGGAATGAGTCTGCAATAGAAATAATGTTGTAGAAGGATTGTCTCTTGTGTATTCTATATTATTTTCTAACAGTTCTAGATATTGAATAAAAGACAATAAGGACACAGAGTTTTTATATTGATTCAGACAATCGTTGTCAAATGATCAACGAAGACTTATTTTTGGGACTTTCAACATCTCAGAGCGAAACAACGTGTTGATTCTTATGTTTTTCAGTCTAGCAAAACAAAACCGTAACAACAGAACGATGGTGTGGTTATGTTTTCGTGATGCAGTTCACAGAAAAGACAAAACTACACATAAAAATATTAAGGATTCTTTTATTATAAAAGATGAATGCACCAAGACAGTGTCAGGGATCATAGAGATATTAATTTATCCCAATACATTAAACTTATTCATGCTGCATGCAACAGAGAGGGAACTGTTGCATGAGTAGTTTTTATCACAAACATTTAGATTTTCAAGATTTTTTAAAAAAATGTAAATTTAAATTTTTAAAAATCATGTGGAGGGGATTCTTGTGCAATAGTTCCCTCTCTATTGCATGTAGCGAAAATAATATCCTCTTAAACTTATGCCTTGTGGGATTGTTACATATTCTATGGATGGAATTTGCATATGTTGTGCAACGTAAACATGTACAAAAATACCATAGTGTTGAAGCAAAAAGATCATAATTGAAAGTCCCAGAAATAATCTAGAGGGGAGGGGTGAATAGGTTATCTGAAAAATTCTTCAGACACGTCAACCTTGTTCTCTGCACTGTGAGTCCCTTTTTATAGACTCAGGAAACCAGAACCCATGACTGTACTATCTGATAGTGATAGCTTTATCCTCTACTATAATAGACTGACTTGACTTCACCTTTTCTGATCCAGTACACATCACCTTTGCCTCAACTTCTCATTTTTTATCTCTTCCTTGTTACTTTTCATTGCAACACAACTCAGACTGCACCCAGTCTCATGCACCAGGTCTGCTGCACGTCTCTGGTGCACAACCTCTGTTGCAATGCCTCTGCTACACTGCCTCTGCTGCAATGCCTCTACTGCACTGCCTTTGCTGTACAGTCTCTGATGCAGCCCTGCTGCCAGCCTCTGCTGTACCTCGGCTGCATAGCTCTGCTGCACAGTCTTCATATCCAGTCTTTCTGCAACTTCACTTGCACCAAGTACTGCACCTAATCTGCTGCAATTCACCTCCCACTCAACAGCTTCCAAACCTCATCTGCTCAGCCTGTTAGTGTAGCTTCGTCTGCACCTAGCACTACACTCAATCTTTTGCAATTGTGCTTGCATACTTACACTACAATATGGCTCATTTCTCTTTGCTGCTGGAACTGACCTTGAACACAGGGAAGGATCCTAGATCATGAGAACACTAGGACCTTTTGCTGTTGTATGTGATTGATCTTTGGCAT
The DNA here is from genome assembly GCA_035668315.1 of Drosera spatulata. NCBI lineage: Eukaryota > Viridiplantae > Streptophyta > Magnoliopsida > Caryophyllales > Droseraceae > Drosera > Drosera spatulata. The sequence continues at coordinate 4,760 of JAOVYX010004170.1, forward strand.
GCAAATTTTAGTCTCTCTAGTAGTCTGCACCACTCAGGTCGTCCGCACTCTACTGCACTTCTGTGCCTTATTGCATCCAGCTGCATCTGCGGCCCTAGTCTGCAACTACTTGACTAACTATTACATCTTAAGCATCTAACACATATATAATTTTTTTCCTAAGTTTTGCTATCAATTTCTATACAAGTGGAGGGGTTGCACAATCCTAACAATAATGCTTGCTTATCCAAAGTTAGGCTAACTCCACTTGGATGAGAACAAGTTAAAATTCTATGATAGTAACTTGTGAGCTTAAGGGCTTTTTAAAAAACTTTGAATGCAATCTTGTTTTGGGAAAAAAAAACATCTTATCCCCTTGTACTTTCGTGCTCTTGTATTTAACTATCCAAATTTTGAAAATAGTCACATAACCCTCTATACTTTGATTAATTATAGAAATGTGACATATTAGTCCCTTGAAAAACTTTCATTTTCAATAGAGAGCCTCCCAAAAAGAAATATTAAATAGAGTCATATATCTATTTTCAAAGTTAGAGGGTCATATACTCAATTGCTTAAAAACACTCGCTTTGTTTTGTTATAAATGAGTAAGGTGAGCATTGCTAAATAATAAAAATCGAGAGTTACTAACCAAGATTTCTACTTTACTATTACAAATACAACTTCCAATAAGAAATCAACAAGTCCCGCTCTAGCGAGAATGGGATCATTAGTTGTTACTACAACAACAACACCGATGCATTCGATGATCTAGGTCATTGGATTTTCGATCCAACGATTCATATTTGTTTGATAATTTAGGGGTTATTTTTGTTTTTGATTAGGTTTTTTATGGGTATAATTTTTTATGCGGTTATTTTTATTAATTTTTTTAGGTTTTATTTTTTATGGATGATATTTCCTTAAATGGATTTTAACTTTTTTTTTTTTTTAGATTTTTAAAATACGAAAAAAGAAAAACACGCACACACACAAACAACGCTTGTATTGTTGGGCTGCTAACCGTCGAGGATCTAGCTTCACGTTAACACGGGTTATGTTATACTATCTCTGTCGCAATTAAATTGCAATGGTTTGATTCGGAACGAGTATGTGCTAAATTTGTATGAAATTTAGTGAAGAAAGAATAATTTTTTTACAGATAGTGGGATATAAGTGGGGTTTAGGAGAGAGGAGGAGAAAGGAAGTGATGTGAAAGTTTGATTATATTAATATAAATTAATTACTACATAAGGAGATTATAAATGTTATACTCCATTCGTCCCACAAAGGATGCAATGGTTTGACTTGGTACGCGTGTCGATGCAAAGTTTGGCACAGGTACAACGACGTTCAAACGTAGTTTTTTTATAAATTTATCGTGATACATCAATTATTGTGTAAGTTATATACTTCAACCTAATATATGTTATGAGACGAAGTGATTTGATATGAAAACGAGACTTATGTTCATATGTATAGAATAATACATAATATATATGTGTTATATCTTCGGTGAAACGGAGAAAATATTTATATTGAGATTAATAATTCTTTTATGGGCTGACTGCCAGGTCCAGGACGCATTAATGGACTGAGAAGCCCAACAGCCCCGCCCAGGCCTCCAAAATTTGACGATCTCTCATCTGGCATCAGAATATAATAATCCATGAAAAGTACAACTACAGGGGGAAGGCATTTGAAAAGGGTGAGAAAGAGGACGACGAAGCATTGAAAGGGACAAAGACGCACGCAGAGGATGGGGGGGCAACCTTCTTCCCCGAGATCTGATTCCTCTTTTCCTTCTCTGTACGGTACCATTTCCATCACTTTGCCCTTTTTTTTTTTCTTTTTTTCCTTTGATTTTGTTGGGAAACAGACTCCCTGTTGTCTTAATCAACTGAGTATATCTCGCTCTCCCTGGATCTAGTCCTAACGGGAACATCTGGATGGTGGTTGTTCTTGCGTTCGCCACAGATTTGTAGATTATGATGGGACAGATCAATTCGAATTGCATTTGTGTGATTATTAATTATGATAGGTGAACAAATGCATGTTTCATTGTCTTGGAAAAGTCCAATCTGGGAGATTTCTGGATCGGAAAATTTTGTGTATGGTTCATAGAAGTAGTGTCTTGTTTGGTTGGAATAAGGTTTAAGTTAAGCTGGCATTTGAAGTTAATTAAGCACATTGAGCATATACAAGTAGCGCACGTTGTTTTCACTTTCCAATGTTTTCCGTTTACTTCAACCAAAATCATTAAGGCGTGTTGATTTTCGCAAGAATGACAAGATTCTAGCGATTCAAGGAAAATCAAATTGTTGATATGCAAAATCTTCTTCTTTGTGTATTCTGTTAGAAGTTTTGTTCCTTAGTTTTCAATTGGTGCCTCTAGAAGACTATTAGATGCCCTTGTCTGGGTTCGAAGAAGGGTTATAAAGTCATTCGTGGGAGGAAAGCTCTCTTCGTTTTGGTAGATGTTCACAAATAGAAGAGATCGCTAATAATAACAATGTTGTTTCAATCAAGATTGCCAAAGCTAGATTCTTAAAATGAATCATGGTTTCTGTATACATCACGTTATCAAAATCTATAAGCTTTTGACAAACCTTCATTACCTAGAGACTATAAATGACTAACTAATGAGACTTTTAAATAATGTTTACACTTACCATTGCAGGAATAACCATTAGAAGAAGTAACTAACTTACATCAGTTATATAATTAACACCATTTCAACTAGATACAATATTTATCGGAAAAATTCTTCACAATATTATGCATGAATTCATATGGAACCCTATGTGTGAGTTGGTTCTTCTTGCTACTCCGTGAATAGACATGGAAGGTGGCCTTTCTTGATTCCCTCTATATTGTTTCAGGGAATCCCAGCTGTCTGATTTCATTTTTAGGCTATGAGTCGGCTAAAGGGATAAGCTGATATGGTGAATGCATATGCCTAACAACCAAATTCTTGTTTGATATTACTTCCGTTTCTTATTTTCTGTTTTTATTTCATTAGCTGATAAAACAATACTGCTTGTTTTTGTTTCTTATTTCTTAAACGAAAAAAAAAAAAACGAAAGCAAAAAGCAGAAAATCAGAGAAAATAGTTTTTTTGTTTCATATTTCATGAGTATAACATTCAAGAATCCTTTTACGAAAAGATCATTTTATTTTATAAAGTGATTTTTGTTTTCGTTATTGGTTTATTGGTTTTAGTTTTCACAGTTTTGAGCAACAATATCAAACAACCCTTCAGTTGTCCATGATCTCATTCCCATGTTTTGCGTGCATACTCTGTTAAATGATACCACGTAGTTCAATTTTGAGTCCATGGAATGGGCTAAGAAAGGGTTGCTGGATCAGTTCTTTAGTCACAACTTAAGTTAGAACAACTGTCAGCTATATTTTTTCTAATTCTCTGGGGTTCTCTCTTCTATGCTGCAACTCTTTTTGGGTCTTATTTTTTCACTGTGTAACAAGGATCATGTCATAGACTGTTGCATCTGATTTTCTCTTTTCCTGTATAAACTGTTGCTCATTGCATACTGCCATTAATTTTCTTCACTGCAGATGAATAAGACTCTCAAGGTTCTGTTACTTTTGTAGAAGAAGGCGAAGATGGCCTCAGACAGGGAGGATTTTAACCTGTCTGGGCCCTCACACCTTACTGTTGTTGATTGGTAATATCTCCATCCACAAATTAACTACTGTTTGGATATGTTCTTGTCCTATTGAACAAGGCCAAGCTGTTGCCATGACATGCTATGTTCAAGCTATAATACAGTTATGTTGTTAGTTGTTGATATGAAACAACTACTTCTTCCCTTAGAAAGGTGAATGCAATCATTTTCGAAAAATGACAAAAATGATATCGACTTTGGGCTGCAACCCCTTGCAGGGACAATGATCATCACCGTAGGTCAGTTGCTGCATCCTTGGTTTCAGGTGTCTATACCCTTGAACGAGACAGACAAGAAAAACGTGACAGTACGCAAGCTCTTGCTCCTCCTTGGTGGGAGTTCTTTCATTTTAGGATGATCCGTCCCCTTGTTGATGATGCTGACAACTCCATCTTTGGTGCCATCTATGAATTTGAACCCAAAACTTCTCAACTAAGTAAATCCGGAAAGGGATCGCCACGATATGTCATAGCCTTCCGAGGTACCTTGACAAAGTCGGACACAATTTCACGCGACCTTGAATTGGATCTTCATCTCATAAGAAATGAACTCCACAAATCATCCAGAGTAGAGATTGCTTTGCAAGCAGTAAGAGACACAGTTGCTGGATCCCAAGGCTCAAATGTGTGGTTGACCGGTCATTCTCTCGGAGCAGCTCTTGCAACACTTTCGGGAAAGAATATGGCGATGATGGGAAGGTTTCTTGAGTCTTTCCTCTTCAACCCACCTTTCCTTTCAGCTCCAATAGAGCAAATCAAGGACCAGAAAGTGAAACATGGGATTCGAATTGCTGGCAGCGTGATCACCGCTGGGCTTGCTCTCGCTGTGAGTGCAAAACGCCCTCAGCAGCAGAAGACCCACTCACCTGACCCTTTTGCCGCTCTGTCAATGTGGGTGCCCAACATATTTGTGCACCCTGCGGATCACTTATGTGCTGAATATATTGGGTATTTTGAGCATACGGAAACGATGGAACGGCTCGGGATAGGAGGAATGGCGAGATTGGCAGCTCAGCATTCATTAGGTGGTCTGGTTAGAACAGCACTTGGGAAGGAGGCCGAAGCACCTTTGCACCTCTTTCCTTCCGCTCGTTTGACTGTCAATAGGACTCCTGCTCCTGATTTTAAACGAGCTCATGGCCTCCATCAGTGGTGGAGGCTGGATATCGACTTGTGGACCCGTATCTACTTAAACCGATAGCATCTGGAGTTGTATCAAGATTCCTCACTACTCAAACCGTATGTACATTCTTGATTGGTGATGAAAATTGTATTTTTTTACCAATTTGTTTCTTGCCTTGACTACAACGAATGCATATCAGTCTCACTGGTTCTGTGTAACTGGTGTGATTTTATAAATACTGTTTGGGGTGTGATGCCAGATTTTGTCGATACCATTCGAGAGACTATGGTGGATGGAAATGAGTGCACTCATGATTATTACCTCTTCCAAAGTATTCTTAATTGTATTAGCATTTTTTATTTTTTTTATTTTCCCAATGAAATCAAATTAGTTTTGAAAGGCAGATCCGAGATCAAACGTAACCCAACCTTTTGTAAAGCTGACATACATTCACTCAGATATACTTTTAACTAAGGCGATGAATGCCCGCTTGTTTGGAATTAGAGTACATAGAATGTAATATAGAGGTGAAATTGTACTTTCCGGTAGGTCCAACTGCACTTGTGTTAGCTCGAGGGCACTATCAAATTCATAGCTATTTATTTGGCGCACAAGCATCAATCATTCATAGTTGGTTATTTAGAAAAACGAGACGTTCAGGAACCCGTGGTTGAATAGCTTTCCTTCCCTCTAATCTGCCTAACAAGTATATTGTCACGCCCCAAACATTTTCGCGTAAGAAAGAGTCCCTTGATCATCAATTTATAAGGCTTTGCGAGAGGACTCTAGAATTCTCTAGAGTCATGAAGAGAACTCTTGAACACTCTAGAATTATCTAGAGTTATGCGGAATGATCTTGTACATTCTACACCTATCTAGAGTTGT
>JAOVYX010004171.1:0-10430 GCA_035668315.1 Drosera spatulata
TTTGACAACTAAAGAACAAGAGTTATACAGTGCTCGTAGCGTTCCAAATCAAATCCAATGAGTTCCTATGCGTTGCGTATCAAGACTACTTCAATTCCTTCTCCAAAACCCGTCTTTCGTCCTCTCGACCGTCTCTGCCTCCCTGAGCGTCTCCCCTTCTGTTCCTTGCTTGGAATAACCCTAGGAAGAGTATTTATAGGCGAGGACTTGCAACCAAATCGATCCGATGGCTGAAATTCATCATTTTACATTTGGAGTATCGTCGCTGCCGCGACCAGGCCTGTCGCGCCCGAGACAAAATTAAAATCTGGAAATTCGGGAAGTATCTTCGTCACGCCCGCGACAGTTGGTCGTGCCCACGACACAGGTGTGCAGTAAACTGAAATCCTAAACTAAAAATACTAAATGACGTCCAAAATTCTAAAAATTTACACATGATATCTAAACATACTGATATAACTAAATGTGGTGAAACATCGTCGTAAAAACTCTCGAAGCATGTGCAATGAGGATGAAACGTGAAATACGGCTTTTTTAGTTCATGGTTTTTCATTTTCTTCATCCTTCTTCATTTTTGCTCCAAATTCTGAGCCAATCTGCCATAAAACATGAAAGCACAGCAGTATCAACATTCCAAGACAAAAAGACAGTAAAAATATAATTTAGACAATACAAAAGCAATAAAACAAACGTTTAGAATAAAGAAATGATGTGTGTTTTCATACACATCACAATGCGACCATAGAATCCTCCCGGGTACCATTTCTCTCCCCCATGCGACCAAGAACGATCTAAGGGGCCTCCGCCCCTACCAATGTAACCATAGAATCCTCCTTTTTCATATCCCATTAATTGTATTATCGTATTCATTAAGTGCACTCGTAATTCTAGTTACAATCATATCGCATTATCGTATAATTACTATTCAAACAGTGATCCTCAACCCATATGACTCCATGCATCACCCTTACCTACCAAACTCACCGCAACCTGCGAATCATTGTCTCAGCACAGTCCCGAACTCCATCAAGTCACATCATCAATCCATCTCATACACAACACACATACAATCTCAGATCCACAACCAGGAATCATCACATTAAGGGTATTTTGATGGGGTTGGGCTACCTCACGCGAGAGAGGAGCGAAGCGGCTGCAATGGCGGCGTGACTGGCGGCGGCTGCTAGAGGTGGGTGGGCAGTCAGCGACGGCTGAGGCAGCGGCTGGCGGCTGAGGTTGGCGAGGCTGGGGCGACGATGGTAGCGGCCGGCTGGGCGGTGGTGGCGGGCTGTCTAGCGTCTTCCTGGCGGCGTCAGGGCGGCTGGGCAGCGACGGCAAGGCGGTGTCTGGCTGACCGGGCAGAGACGACGAGCTGGACGACTAGGGCGATGAAGACGGCGGTGGAGGCAGGCTGATCGGCGAGGGAGGAAGACGGTGGAGGAGGAGGACAACGGGGGAGGAGGCCATGGAGTGGAGGAGGAAGAGGGGAGGAGGGAGGAGAGGAGAGGAGGGCGGTGACCAGTGGGGAGGTGGCAGGCGGCGACGAAGTTGGCGGGGGAAGGGGGAGAACAGGAGAGGAAAAAGGGAGGAAATGGGGGAGTTTGGGGATGAAAGCCAAAGGGATAAGTGGAGACACGTGTCGTCCCATGATTGATCGAATTAGGATAGTTTGAGATTGCGTTATCCTTTAGATTTATATTTGGTATAATTATTTTAACTGTTCGTCAAACTAAATATGTGAAAATTCCTAGAATTTTATAGCGAGTTTGTATTTATAGTTAAAACGACAATCTGAAAACATAAATTTTCTCAATTTATTACAGGCAAGCCCCCTTTTGAAGATATGCTCTACAAGTTCTATCTCTAGTATTAGCGGAATATTCTGAAATTCTAAATCGAGGTGCTAGATTAGCATGAACATCATCTAAATTGATGTCTTTGCGACTTTGCTTTGATGAATATTCCTACCCTTTATGAATGGTATTCTTCCATATGAGAAATTTGCCCATATCTGAGTGGTGGTGGATGATGGATTCGTACTTGTTTATTGTTAGTTACGCAGGTGCAACTTGGAGGGGGGGGGGGATGAATAGCTTGTTTTAAAATTTTCATTGTAGTGCAGCGAAATATTTAATTAGAGTACACTGTTAATCGTTGTAGATTGTAGAAGGTGTCTGCTGCAGAGACTTAAGCTTTGAAAGCTTGTCTCTTTGTGCTGTTCAAATTATTTCTAACAGTTCTCATATGCAAAATAAAATAATGTAAAACGAGAACACAAGATTTTATACTGGTTCAGACACTCGTTATCAACTGATAATCGAGAGCTTACTCTAATCTTTCCTTGGTAACCAGCATAGTCAATCCAAGAGATGAGTTCACTATCTTCTTGTTTTTGATTTACAAGATAACCCCTTTACAAGTTTGCAAACTTGGAAATGGTAAAGAACCTAAATCCTTGCACAGATCGTTCTTCAGACTCTGCTGCGGTTTTGTTCTTCGATGCAGACTAGTGAACTCTCTTCTTCCTGTTTTTTCAATTCAGCCCACTTGAACAGCTTTGAATTCATATTTCTTGTATGCTCTTGTACATTCAATCGTTCATCAACTTCTCTGTTCTATGAGCTCTTTGATTCCTTTTATAGGCTGAGAGAATGAACCCGTGACTGTACTTGATCTGACGTTGACAGCCTGTTTGTTAGCAACACATGTGACCCCTTCACTGACATTGACAGATTAGCTTCATTCTGATCTTCGTACAGTTTCTCCATACCTCAAATCTTCGATTTGACCAATCCTTTGATCCTTGTCCAATCTAGGCAATCATCTCTGCTGTACTCGGTCTGCTACAACTTCGTCTGCACTCAGCACTATTGTAACCTTTTCTGCATTGCTGTGTTGGCCCTTGTCAACAAGATTGATGCTAGATCGTGAAGCATTTGCAGGTCTTTTGCTGTCCATGCATGTCTTAGCTGTCTTTCTGAAATTCTCTGTAGTAGTCTACATATGGTGGCCCACAATGCTCTCCATCTGTAGCCGTATGTTTTTCAGCATCTAACCTAAACTGCAGATTACTAACTAATTCCCAACCTTAGCACACTAACTACATCATGGCTAATACTTTTAAGTTTTGTTCATCAATTTCTATACAACTAAAAGTATTGCACATTCCTATCATTTATCTTATTAGATAAAAAAAAACCATACTTAAAAAACCCAAACGAAGCAAAGCAATATATTCTTTTATATATACCAAACATAGACGATTGAAACCAAACCAATATTAGGCACTCTTTTTCAGAAATCAAGTATAGGCGATTACTTACGCTTGACCGCATGTAGCTCCATCCCTGGTTCATGTCAATCAAACTGATTTCTTGCCCTATATACAAATGTGTTTGCCGTTTGATGATATTTTCCTTGAAACAATTGTCAGACGGGTTAACAAAGTGTATGTATGGATTGTATATTTTTATATCAAAAAATTTGTCCAAAAAATACATAGGTAATGCTTCCATAACAATTGTGAGAGAAATTAACATTTTATGTTTACCCCAAAATACATTCAATATGTATTTATTTAATAAATTTTTCACACGAAAAATACAATAAAATCAAAATACCCTATCACAACTGCAACATTATATCGTATTATTTTTTTTCTCAACTCTTATAATAAATCTCATTAACCTTATTACAATTTCAAAAAAAATAAAAATGGACTGCATCTGTTATGGAATAAAAATAATACTACAAGCTGACCGATTGCAAGTTGAATATTGGGTCGTGGATTGGATTGAGAGAGAGAACGTTAAAATGAATGGGGTTAAAATTGGTTGGATACATATACTCGTGAATATCCTAAACAACTAACTATGAGGTGATCGACTCCGAGCCGCATCACCCTAACTTTTGACACTTTTTCCAAAAAACCAGGTAAATGCATCACAAACACTCGAGCCATCAGTAAAACAAATCCAGCCGAAGACCAGACCGGAACAACCATGGCAGGCAGACAGCGTGCGCTTTTTGGCATCTTTCTTTTGACTGGTCAAAGCCCCATTCAAACGTCCTTTTTGGTTTCAATCCATCCACCGCCCCCCACCCCCAGACAAAAAGCCAACCAAGAGATACACATAAATAAATAGGCAAAGCAAAGCACACCAAAATCATTTCTCCTTTGACTGTGAAACAAATCCTCTCTCCTTCTCCTCTCTCAAACACTGCTCGATCTCCGCAATTCGAATTCGCTGATTTGTTTTTGTCACCGATTTCAGATCTGATTGATTCAAGTGTCCGCCTCGAGCTGGTGAGTGATTTCATTTTTTTTGCTTGCTCGGGTTTTTATGCTTGTTTTGATTTGGCCAATGGTGTGTGCAATGTGTTTGTTTTTGGTGAATTCGTTGTTGAGGATTCCGGACTGTGGTGTTGATGATTTAAAGTGTAGTTGAGCAACCAATTCTGTCAGAAGTTCGACCGGATGGTAGTAGTATGCTAATTATAACATATGTGTTTAACATCTAATAATTTGAGGTCCATAATATAACTATGGATGGGAACAAGAGTTTGTAATTGACCGTTTTGTTTTGGTTCCAAAGTAATTGACGGTAGTATTTTCTCGTTATGAACAGCTATGTGTTGCATTGCTAAGTAAGAGGAAAGAGGGAACAGCAACAGGTTTGTGTTTGTGAATCTGATAGTTGTTGAGTAGTTTTGATGGAAATGATGTTGTGATAGATATGTGATTATTGACTATAGTGTTGTTGCCTTTGGCGTTTGCGCTGTATAGGGAGTTTTTTAATGCCAAATCGAGTTTTCCCTCGCATGTAAAGAGAAGCAATAAGAAATCAAGCTTTCCCTCACTTATTTCTGTAATATTAGATGAGGATGGCACATTTAGGGTGCGGAAAAATTGTTAGCAATGCATGACGGACATACTTATTGGTAGAATGTTGAGAGTGTGTAGCAAGACAAACATGGCAGCCGTCCTGTAAGGAGTTTCCTAATCGCTGTCCTTGCTAAAATTTGAGCTACATGTGTTTGGCCACAGAATCACTTGCAGTAATTTAAGATCTAGAATTATACTGTTGATGTATGCATCTCTGCAATCTGTTGATATCGTCAATGTAGTCATGTTCTTGATGTAAATAGATGCACGCAACTCATTGATGCCCCTACATGCAGAGAAAAAGAACCAAGGATTGTTTTGTCCACGACACTAAGTGAATGACTTTGGCAAGTGTAGCTCCTGCTTCTGGATTTAGAGAACCTTCCCATAATGCTTTGCGGATTACTAGTTTACCAGAGGAGATGAAGGATTTGAAAATCAAAGATGGGAAGGTAGGTGAAGGTGACTGGTTTCTGTTATTGTTGATCCAATGATGATTGAAATTGGAAGCTGATGGGTTGAGCTTTGATGGATTGTTAGGAAACGGATGCTGTAATTTATAGTGACTCGACGGAAGCTGGTCATATCATTGTCACACTAGTTGGTGGAGCGGATGGACAAGGAAAGCAGGCATTTTGCTATGAGTTTCTCATGTATGACGAGGGAAGAGAAGAGAGTTCGGGATAGATTTAGAGGAGAGAAAGGGAGGATTTTGGAGAGATTAGAGAAAAAGAGAGGAACTTGTGAGGGAAATCAACGCAACGTTTTTATTCATTCAAGTTTCATCTCTCATACAATACAATACCATGGTATTAATTTATAGGGATTAAAAGCAAACAAACCAAGATGAAAACAAATTAAAAATACAACAAGAAATCAAGCGTGACGCCTAAATCTTCTTTGCACGCATAGATCTTCAACTCACGCCTAAATCTTCGAATGTGTCAAATCTGGATCTTCATTTAAGATTCTTATTTCTAAGTGGTCCTCCATTAGTTTCAAGGTGGATTTACCAATTCCTTTCGTCAGTTAGGATTGACTTTGATCCTTTGTTTTTTTCCCTATTGGGATCACAGATAATCAGCTGTATGACAGAACGTGTTGTAGGACAAGGAACCTTTGGAGTAGTATTTCAGGTCAGTTGCTTCAAGAAATATTTCTGTTTGTATTTTGCTTGTGCACTTAAACCTAATGGTTGATTGTGTAACCATTCTTTGCATCGTTTCTTGCACAGGCAAAGTGTCTAGAAGCAGGTGAAACTGTTGCAATTAAAAAGGTTCTTCAAGACAAGAGATACAGGAACCGGGAATTGCAGACAATGCGTCTCTTGGATCATCCAAATGTTGTGGCACTGAAGCATTCTTTCTTCTCCACAACTAATGATGGTCAGCTGTATCTTAACTTGGTTCTTGAGTATGTACCGGAAACAGTGTATCAGGTCATCAAGAACTATAAGAAGATGAACCATAGAATGCCCTTGATATATGTGAAACTTTATATGTATCAGGTATGCAGTACATACTTGTACTCCCATCGGCAGTCTATCCTTAAATTTGTGATAGATCTGATGTTAATTTTTTTTGTCGCTGACAGATCTGTAGGGCATTGGCTTATATTCATGGAAGTATTGGTATGTGTCATAGAGACATAAAGCCTCAGAATTTACTGGTATGGACTAAGTTTTTCATTTGTTGTTCACCATCTACACTTATTTCTTGATATCATTCTGGAATGAGTTTCTCATCTTTACACCATTCTGGAATGAGTTTATCATCTTTACTCACCTTTTTACGCTTGTTTCTTTGACTCCAATATAATGAATTTAGGATGGATTGAGTAAAATTTATCTTGTACCTGTTTGTTGAAAGAATCAAAGATAACCTAGACGAGCAGAACGATATGAAAAACAAGAATTAACGTGGGAAAACCCGAGTACCGGGAAAAAAACCCCATAAAAATCTCACCGCAATTGCGGTAGCAAATTACTGTGAAGATGAACAAGAGATTACAGAGCTGTCACAGATCGTAATAGATCACCAACCCAAACCCTAATCTTCTATATCCCATGATAAACTCGTAACAAAGGTATATATATTGTATCTCAATCAAAAACAACTCGAAAAAGATAATATTTTACGAGACGTTGATTTAACCGCGTCCGGACGCCCAGATAAGCTACGCTTGGGCGCTTTGAGCATTCTCCTGAAAAGCAAAACCTACGCCCGGGCGCCCAGAACAACTGCGTCCGGGCGTTTTGACTCAAGTCACCAGAGCATGATTTCATCAGCATCCTACCGCACTCGAGCGTAACATTGCACTATGCTCGGACGCTTTGATACCTGACCTGAAACGTCCTCAAAGCGTCCAGAACTCCTTTGTTTCAACTCTCACGGTTTCACATCATATTAGACATACCGTTTTTGGTGATCGTTGTGCACATTCGTCATGAAGGATTCAAAAACCTCAACATTTGTTAATGAATCCTCCTCATTACCTGGTGCAGGTGAACCCGCACACACATCAGTTAAAACTCTGTGACTTTGGAAGCGCAAAAGTCTTGGTCTGTCCCATTCTTACTTTGCATCTGCTCTCAACAGTTTATTTGGTGCTGACCTTATCTTACCCTCATTTTTCAATCGCAGGTAAAAGGAGAGCCAAATATATCATACATCTGTTCTAGGTACTATCGAGCACCAGAGCTCATATTTGGTGCATCAGAATATACCACAGCCATCGACATCTGGTCCGCTGGCTGTGTCTTTGCCGAACTCATGAGTGGAAAGGTAATTCTTATTTCTTAATACTCTTTCACTTGGTACAGATCTAGTTATACTTATCTTTTTTTTCTTGTTTTTTTTTTCATTTTCTCTCTTTTTTTTTTTTTTTTTTTTTTTTGGAGACGATTGGGTTCTACGGGACTAGAACCGAATTCTTTCTTTTCCAGAAACATTCTAAGAGATGCATTTAGTCAGATATCATTAATCGTGATGTTTATAAATATGCTGAGAAATCTATTTGCTTTAATTGCAGCCCTTGTTTCCTGGCGAGAGTGGAGTCGACCAGCTTGTGGAGATTATTAAGGTTATTAATCTCCGTATTTTCTAACAAAAAAGATGTTAGGTTGTTCCACTGTCTACACTGTGTCCTAACTCCTAAGTTCAAATGCAATTCTGAGGTGCCTAAAGATGCCAAATGAACACTTGAAAAAAGATTTCATTTTCATGTCCTATCAGAACGTACATTGAATTAGGTGCTGGAATCACAATTTATGATGCTTTATTTGAGCAGGTTTTGGGTACTCCAACAAGGGAGGAAATCAAGTGCATGAATCCAAATTACACAGAGTTCAGGTTCCCTCAAATCAAAGCTCATCCATGGCACAAGGTAATATTCTAAAAATGAAGGTGCTGTTACTTTTATTAGAGTGATGATGTCCAGATATTCAAATGAAAATGATAATCCTTCAAAGGTTGGTTGATAACATCATTTTGTGTATCTTGTTAGGGAAGATGAGGAGATTAGCATAATTTTGTGACTTCTTCTCTGTTGCGATGGAGCAAACGTGCTAGTAACTATACCTCCTAATCTTGATGCTTCAATTATCAACTTCAGATGTTCCACAAGCGCATTCCGCCTGAAGCTATTGATCTGGTTTCAAGACTTCTGCAATATTCTCCCAACCTGAGAAGCACTGCAGTGAGTAGTCTTTCCAATTGTTCAAGCTGGAAATACTGTATGATAGCATTTGAAACTTGTTTGTTCTTTCTTTGCTCCACCATCCGTGCCTATTCCAGCTAAGGAAAACCTATTATTTTCTTCACTCTTCGGTTTTTTAATATTAATTTTAATATTCTCACTGCAGATTGAAGCTCTCGCTCACCCTTTCTTTGATGAGTTGCGTGAGCCAAGCACCACCTTGCCTAATGGTCGCATTCTCCCCCCACTCTTCAACTTCAAACCTCATGGTAATAACCTGTTCTCAGGCCCTTAGTCCCTCACTGTTTTCAATGAAGTCTAGCATTCTACAGTAGTACGAATCGCAAACTTTGGCAACGAATAGCAACCTTTGAATGCCGAAAAAGTGTTCTGTCGATTTTAGCAAACAACATATCTGTTCATATTATGAATAATCTTTGTACTTGGGTGCTCGACCCTATCAGATTTGTTGATGCCACCTAATGTGATTTAGGTGTCGAGCACCTCTGAAGCCTCTTACCTCTATTGCATTTACCTTCAAGCTCTGTAGTATAGTCATTGGTTCTTGATCATCTACTTATTCCTGTCTACTTCCAGCATTTCGCATAGAAACGACTGCTTTTTCCTTACAAGCATCATTGAAATTATTGCTGATCTTGGTATCTTATGTACATCAGAACTAAATGGGGTTCCAGTTGAGATGTTGGAGAGGCTAGGAACGGAACATGCTAGGAAGAAATGCCCTTTTCTTGGTCTATGATGTGGCTCGTGGTTGCGATGATGCAGCTCGGGGATCACTGTTTTTGTTTCCAGCAATATGGTATCAATCTTATATTATGGCGAACCTAATTAGCGAGATCATGATTTGCTCAATATTTTTGCATCTTTGAGTGTGCAAGGCATTTTTCCCCTTCCTTTTGTAGAGCCGTGGCAATTGTGATAGTAATATTTTCAGAGCTTTGTGAGAATGTGTTCTTGATCTCGTGTAAGACTCCGACTAATGTAAATATACCACATTCTTTGAGTTGTCCTGAAATCTAGTGTGTTGTTTTTATCTAAATGGCGGACTGTACTCTGATTTCAGGATAAGTTAGAGATACATTTAGCAAAATTATTTCCAATTAGTTACTACATTTTATTTTATTTTGGGATGTTTACATAAAATCGCCTATAATCTTCACTATTTACTAAAAAACCTACCCTAATCTACATAAATATATTTTACCAACCCAATTTACATAGCACACCTCATTTTACCAACTTTCTACTAGCAAATGTTAAAAATTAATGGTCGAAATTTACTCCTTTCGTCTCATAAAACATGTAACACAGACGTATTCTGTATACGTATGAATATAAATTTCGTTTTCATATCAAATTACGTCTGATTGTCTCGTTACATAATCATTGATGTTTCACGATAATTTATAAAAAAATTACGTTTAAACGTCGTTACGCACGTATCAAACTTTACATGGATACGCGTGTCAAGTCAATACGTTGTATTTTTTGTGGGACGAAATGAATAATATACTTTTTTTTTCCCGAAAAGGTTAATCCTAGGATTAACTCCATTAAGCCGAATACCGACTCCCTTGGCTAGTCATGTTAACGAGACCCAAGGCCTGGTCGGAACCCTACATTGGCAGTTGACCATCCGTAGGAATCGAACGCCCGATCGATTTTTTGGAGGGCTGGACCGCTACCAAGTAAGATGGGTTGAACCCCCAAGTTTTTCTTAATATTCTTCCATCCCCAAATCCATTCATCCAGTAACTACTCTCGATCTTCCTCATTCATATCCATGAAATACTATAAGCTTTTTTCACATCGTAACATTCATTCAAAA
>JAOVYX010004172.1:0-38439 GCA_035668315.1 Drosera spatulata
AAGGATCAGTAGAACCAAGACAGAATATATGGAATGTGTCTTTAATGAGAATAGTCAAACAAATAATGAGAATGTATGGTTGAGAAAAGAGTCTCTCCCTAAAACGGATTCTTTCAAATATTTAGGTTCGATACTACATAAGAATGGAGGAATTGATGTAGATATTGATCATAGGATTAAAATAGGCTGGCTAACATGGAAGGACGCTTCAGGGGTGCTATGTGATCCTAAAATACCTACCAAGTTAAAAGGAAAGTTTTACAAGACGACTATTCGACCAGCGATGCTGTATGGGTCAGAATGTTGGGCAATTAAGTGGCAGCATGTATAGAAGATGGGTGTAAATGAGATGAAAATGTTAAGGTGGATGTGTGGACATACAATAATAGATAGGATACGAAATGAAGTTATCAGACAGAAAGTGGGTGTGGCTTCAGTAGACGATAAGATAAGGGAGTCACGACTAAGATGGTATGGTCATGTGAAATGCAGACCAGTCACAGCTTCTGTTAGAAGATGTGAAGCTTGGGAGTTAGCACATGTCAAAAGAGGACAAGGGAGACCTAAAAAGACATGAGAGAAACCTTGAAGTATGATATGGCCTATCATAATCTTACAGAAGATGATGTACACGACAGATTGGAATGGCACCGTCGTATTCATGTATCCGATCCCACTTAATGGGATAAAGGCTTGATTTGTTGTTGTTGCATCCTCTTTAGACTGATGCAAGAGAACTCCTTTTGGGAGATGCTCGATCTACTGGTCGAGACAATGTTTGATTTAAATTCATTATTTTATATTTAGTTCCAACTTCTGGTATGAACACATTTCTATTACCTCCTTAAATGACTGATATAATCAAGTCAGTATCATATATATCCAATTAAGAGGGCATTCAATAACTTTTAAATTAGAAGCATAAAATAGAAATATTATATTCCTCTACCGAAGGTAAATATCAATATGTATAGACCATAAACAAATTACTTGTTTATGATTCTATAATGGTCTTTATGGTTGAGTACTACATGTATAATATTTATCTTTCTCTTCAAGAGAATAACAAATATTGAATGACTTGAAAATCCTTCAAGGATTTGTTAGTTCTTCAAAAATTAGATCATCCTTCAAGGATGAGTAGATCCTTCAAGAACGAGTTAATCCTTCAGGGATAAATTAATCCTTTAGGGATGAGTTAATCCTTCAAGGATTAATATATATTCTAAGAATTACATATCAAATTTCATATTCACTATCGTATCGATCAAGTCACAGAATATAATCGAAGTGACGAGAAATTATCATAATCAATGTAGGGTATATACAAAAAGCCCTCTTCGGCAACTAACATAGTTTTTTGTCATTCCACCTCTTTAATCATAAACACCCATTTATATCCTATTGGGATGACAATCTTTGGGTGTATAGACTACAGCTCCATGGACTTCTAGTCCTTGATGCAATATCGAAGCGAGTATAGTTTTGTCTTTTGTCTCCTTCTATTCATTTAAAAACGATGCTTCTGACATATATGAATAGTTTCAATACTGGATCCATATTTTTCTTTTTGACTACGGGTCACTAAGAAGGTAAGCAATCGTCGACGATACGCATAATTCTATAAAATTCATTTCCCATATAGACATACTTTAATGCAACTTCTATGTCCACTTAAAAAACCAAATCCTCATTGTTTTCCTTAATTAATTGAGGACGTTTCTATTCCGTATTCTTGGATTCATTGCAAGAAGCAGCTGCTATTATTTCAACGGGTTGCTATCTTTAGGATTTACCTCTTCGGGAGGCGCATTAAGTGAGTAGAATATTTAAATCATTTCCTTTTTTGCAGAAAGATGTCCCGAGCCCTTGTGGGTTGTTCACGCTTCTAGCGATGACTAGACTCTTAATACACATTTGGTCCCAAGGGGATATCTAATTATTAAGAATATGAGACTTAGTCACTTATTTAAGATCGATATATACATGAGGCAGTTTACTTACTAAAATTCGTAAGTTTACAATCTTTCAAAGTGTACTGACTTCAAGTAATACAATGGGATAAACAGTAGCTGCAGATGTTGATCATCGATTTTGAATGTTCTACTTCAAAGATCTAAACCAAAGATAATTTCAAGCAGCACGATAAAAGTTTGAAATGATTGAAGAGAAAAATCAATAACTTGCATTTCATACTTATACAAACATTTTGTCTCTTATGAGAAAAAATGATCAGTCAATTATATAGAATTAAGAGGATTAAATATATAATCCACATTAGGATTCAACATAAAGGGTCTCATTTCTTGGGTACATAAAAACCAAAAACTATTGTTACTTATTAGTAATCGATAATGTGTTTAACGCCATTCCAATAACTTCAGGGGTGGTGGTGGAGTAAAGAGATTCAAGATAAGATAAAGTATAAGAAAGAATGTTACAAGGCTCTGTTTAAATGTCATAGTGATTAAAATTTAGAGAAGTATAGGCGCACCAAAAAAGAAGCTAAATATGCTGTGAGCGATGCGAAGAATAAATCGTATGAGAAGTTGTATGAAAGACTGAATACAAAAGAGGGGGAAAAAGAAGTCTTTAAGTTAGCTAGATCAAGAGACAAAACAACTAAGGATTTAGGTTAGATAAAGTGTGTTAAGGATGATTCCGAGCATATTTTTACGGCTGATGCGGACATTAAGGAAAGATGGAGAGAGTATTTTGACAAACTCTTTAATTGCACAGGGGTACTACCAGGAGGTACTAAGATTTACCAGAATCTGCGGAAGTGTTATTGGTGGAGCAATATGAAACGGGAGATTGTTGACTTTGTCAGCAAATGTTTGGCCTGTCAGCAAGTGAAGATTGAACATCAACAACCCGGCGGATTACTTCAACCGCTGGAGATACCAATATGGAAGTGGGATGCGATATCCATGGACTTCGTGGTGGGTCTTCCTAGCACGGTTGGAGGGATGAACTCCATCTGGGTGATCGTGGATCGCTTGACAAAGTCCACACATTTCCTACCAGTCAAGTACACATGGAGTGTTGAACGATTGGCTCAGGAGTATATAAGGACCATTGTATCTGGTTGGTCGGACTTATACATGGAACCAATAATATATTTGGTTTTCCTTCTAAAAATTTATCGGCATTCTTATAAGCTTTCACCTCTCTCTCCCTATGTCAGAAAATGTGCTGAAAGTCAGGATGTATCTTGCTGTGAGGCTAAAGGGAGGAGGGGGAGGGGAGTGAAAAGTATCTGTTTCGAATCTTACTGTCAAACTAACAAAAGTTAGTTGAACAGTAGAGTTGTTTTTTTATCTTACTATAGTAATATGGAACCTTACTGCAGTAATATTGCTTCCTTTTAGTTTATTATTGGTCGAAGTTGATTCGCAGTAGGGTTAAAGATAATGAAAGTAGTAAGGTAAAAATACGAAGGTTTTTATATTGGTTAGAGTATTTAACTAAAATATGGTTATATCCCTTATTCCAGTCTTTCCTTGATTATCAGTATGATAAATAAAGAAGATAGCACTACATGTGATTGTTTTAGGCTCATAATCAACCTGTCACGTTACAACGTGTAAATGACAATATAAACCGAATATAAGATCTTTCGTTCTCCTCAATAGGACTCGAAACAGCCTCTTGAAATCATTTGCTATTTAACTCTATTTTTAATAGCTGACTCATATCTTTAGTTATCAACTTCTTTCTTAGCTCACTTGAAGACATACTGCACTTGTGTTTCAAAGCAAAGGAGATTTAGCAATTCAAAGGTTGTGAAATCTTGGGCACTGCCCCTGTATTTATAGATAATCCCAAATTTCTAGCCGTTGTTGAACTCGTTTTTTCTTGAAAACGTCTCATGCCATCCTGTAATCATATGCACAAACCCGTGACCTCTGGTATTAATGCAGAGAAGTACGCTGACATAGCACAAAAGGCAACCCGTGAACTTTGACTTCTTCTGAACCCTTCTATAGAACTCAGCCTTGCTACTCCTCAGTTTTACTACAGTAACCTCACAGAAGCAATTCAGGATCAACCTTTCCTTCATCTGGACCCTTCTGTTGACCTCAGCTTTACTATCTTTCAATCTTACTGTAGTTACCTTCTTTAACCAAAAGCAATCCAGGATCAATCTTTCCTTCATATGGACCCTTCTGTTGAACTCAGACTTACTATCCTTCAGCCTTGATGCGGTAACCTTCTTCATTCAGAAGCAATCCAGGATCAATCATTCCTTACTGCAGAAGTCGAAATGCCCAAATTGCACATCCATTTGATTGATACGCATATCAAAAGAGACATTTAGAAATATGTTTCATAAATATTCTCGTTCTCCAGTAGAGAGGCTAATGACACTAGAATAACTATCCATTATAATCGCTCCATCATCAATCCTGTAAATTGATCACTAATTTCCTTCATGTTTCTATATTTGAGAAACTTATATACATAGTTTGATATGCATGAAATCTTGAAGATTGTTTGCATTAGGAGGAGCGTATTTTTCATCCCAGAAGGATGAGACCTAGAAGGTTTATAGTTATACTTTTTTTCCCTTTATCATGGTTTTTATCCCATTGGATTTTACCGACCAAGGTTTTTAACGAGGCAATTTGTGCATTGCTCGATGGCGTGTGTCATGTACTCTTTTCCTATACTGATTTTTCCCACTGGGTTTTTCAGAGAGGCTTTTAACGAGGCATGGACATAACGCAGTAGTGTCCAAGGAGGAGTGTTGTAATTTTAATAGACATTACCAAATATATCTTATAACATTTACAATGTAGATGATATTATATTATCATATCTTTTAGGGAGATATATTTGATGTATTTATCTACACCCTTATCTATATAAGAAGAGGTTATGTATTGATTATGATAATCAATAAGAGATCGATATTTCTCCTTATATTCTCTCTTCATATATCCTATATT
The DNA here is from genome assembly GCA_035668315.1 of Drosera spatulata. Taxonomy (NCBI): domain Eukaryota; kingdom Viridiplantae; phylum Streptophyta; class Magnoliopsida; order Caryophyllales; family Droseraceae; genus Drosera; species Drosera spatulata. The sequence goes on from JAOVYX010004172.1 coordinate 4,953, forward strand.
GTTCGTTCGTTGAGTTGATTCCATCGATTGCCGATCACGTATTTTACAACAGAGATTATTTTATTGCAAAATTTATGAAATCAAATTTGGAGTTTTTGCTATAAGTTGTGAGCTGATTAGTGACAAGGCATCAAGCTGTGTGACTAACGTTGATAATGTGAATTTGATGATTAAACTCAATTAATTTGGGAGGATTCATGATGTAAATATCATATGTTTAGAACGAGTCTAGCTTCTAGTGATACAAAGAAATCCTTTTTTTTCTTTCGTGTAACAAGTTATGTTCAATTACCGAGGAGTTAAATTGTTCGTATTGATTTGTAAAGCTGTTTTAGTGAGTTTTTTTTTTCAATCTTAATTCAGAGTAATCGTAAATTCATACTTCATAAGTCTTTACTAAGCTTTCGCAAGGCTATACGTGAGATTCTAATACACTAACCCTTCTTTAAAAACCTGTTTGATGAACTTTTTTCTATAGGAGAGGCATATGTCGTACCTACTTGTATGAGTTGAAAGCGGCACCATTCACGTTATTGTATTCCTGTTTTTGATGATACATGTTTTGTGTGTTTTTTCATGATATGTTGTTTTTTGATATTTTCTGGTGTGACGTGTTTTGATTCCTACGTTGTTTATACATGCTAGTTTAGGGTCGCCTTTCAGTCGAAAAAGGCTCAAGACACTAAATATAGGGGTTAGTCTTGTCTTTTATGGAATAGAGCTGTTTGACTCTAGAATGTTTCAACGGGTGGTGTTGCCACCTAGGACCAGTTTACAGGATTACGCAATTTGGAGCCATCGTCGAGTGTAACTGTATGATTGAGCTTGAATATCCATACGTTTGAGTTTATCGGGGTTTATTTCGAATGTCTCCGACTATTACCAAACTTTATGTTCATTGGGTTGGACTAATGTCCCTACTTGCACAATAGCAAGTTCCCCTGGTTGCATTGGGTCTTTGCAAAGCGGGTTGATGTGGAGCACAAGTGACCCAATTCAAGTATATGGGTGAAGAAAGCCTGATGGATTCAGGCTCAAAGAGGAGTTGGTTATGTGGATAGACTCACACTTATGGGAAAGATAGCAGAGGATATATGTGAGTAGATTCTTCCACATGAATCGTGGAGAAAAAAAGGAGTGGTTTATATATGTGAACAATCAATAACTTATTAACCTAGACTTTTCGCCATTGAAAATGGATCCACTTCGCATGTGTATGCTATTCAGGTGTAGGTGTGAATTCTCTCCAATAAGGTATTACCAAAGATTTTTAGTTGTCATGAAATTTCAAATTATCCAAATTGCCAACACTATCCCCCTTCTCTCAATTTCACTCTTTCACTGGCGCGACCACACTGTTTCACTTTCATTGTTCGACGGCAACGATCTCCCTGCACCACTCCATCATCTCCTTGTGCGATTCCATGCGATTCCGACGATGTCTCCATGCGATTCAAGCTCCAAGGTTGGTATATACAAGTGCTTGAAGTACTCAAACTATACTCCAATTTCGTTTTCGTGAAAAACTCGACAAATTAGGATTTTTTTTCAAATTGACTTCGGTTTTGATTTTGTTTGGATGATAGTAGTCATAATACATTGATTCTTGACAAATAAAATGCTTATGGTGATGAATCGGTGAGTTATTGATTGATTTTGTACAACTTATGTGTGCAGAAGAAGAAGAAAGTCTTACACATTCATGAAAAAAACTAATATGCCTATGAAAGAAACTAGTATGTCTATGAAAAAATTTAATACGTCTATGAAAAAAATTTAGTACTCATTTGAAAAAAATCTCATACACTTATGAAAAGTGTAAAATGTCTATGAAAATATTAGCACGTCAATGAAAAAATTAGTACACTTATACCAATTACACAAAACTGAAAGATCTCTAAATTGCATGATATAGAAACTAGTACGTCCTTGAAAAAACTAGTATGTCAAATTGAAAACTAGTATGCCTCAACAAAAACTAGTACGCATATATGCAAATTGAAAAGATAGTACGTCTAAACAAAATGATGAATATCTAATACGTCTTCAAAAAATCAAGTACATCTAAAAAAATTAGTACACCTATGAAAAATATAGTACGTTCATATGGAAAAAAAAAAATAGTATGTCTATGCAAAATCTAATACGCCTATGCAAAATCTAATATGTCGAAATTGATTGTTAAGTAAAGGATGATTAATCATGGATGAGGACAATCTAAAAAGACGTACTAATTCATGCATACTAATACGGCTCTGAAAAATGTGGTATGTCATTACATAAAAAACCATTTGTTTAAAAAGTAATACGCCTGTCAAAAATGACTTGTTCATGCGTCCTACTTTACGATTTGGATCAGGGTTGTTCAAGCAAGCATCTACCACGCTTCTCCTCACCACATCTTCAACAAAAAAGAAAGATAATTAGATTATGGAGGAAGGCAATCCAAGTGATGATGATAATGATGATCGATGTTGGAGATGATGATCGATGATTGATCAAATACATGTTCATCACGATTAGATCAAAATGATAACGACGATGACGATCGATAGATGATGGAGATGATGATGATCGGTCGTGGAGCAGAGAAAGACAAAAAAAGAAAGAGTGAGAAATGAGGAAAAGGGAAAATTAGGAAAAATAGGGGGGGGGGGGGGTTAGAAGTGGTACAAAAAATTCCTTTGGAGTTGCCTCATTGGAAAAATGATATCCTATGAGAATTTTTATTTCACAAAAAATCATCTCAAATCGTTAAAGTTAACGGATTAATTAATTGTAATAAATTTCATACGATTTGAGTATGTAGATGAAAGTTAAACTAGGGGAAAAGGGAAAAATGTCATATGATTTAGGTATGTTATATGAAAAGATTAACGGATTTACTAACGACAATAGACATTATGTAAATTTCATATGATTTGGATAATATTTTTCTAAATGTAAAAATTTGAGCCGATTTTTTTTTTTAAAATCCGAAGATTTGAGGTAATTATAAATAAAAAATCAATGTTAGAAATGGCCTTAATCAGCCAATTTAAACCAAAAAACAAGGGACGTTTCGATTTCATTGTAGTTTAGTGTACTTAAACCAAATCGTTGTCTAGCGATTTGATTCTGGTTCAAAACCAAATATGGTCAGGTCTTATTGGACTGATGTATGACGTGGTGGGCTAGGCCACTACTGATGCTTAGAAGAGGATCCATGATTGTTCTTCCCTGTACGCCATAATACTATGGCCCCAACACATTCACATCTCCCAAGGATACCTTTGTTCTCTTCCCCGTAACTGCAAAACAGAAAAATGAAGAATATCAAGCATTTCTTTCCCTTTCCAATACTGTTGGTTCAGCTTAAATCTCGCTATCATCACCCCTAAAAATCCACATTTCCCTCTTCGAAGTTCAAACAACATCAAATTTCTCCAGAAATTGTCATTAGAGTGATTTGATTTGGTTTTGGTGAATGACGAAGACGATGGAAGAGGAGAGAGTGGACATCGATGTAATGGATCACGTGACGAGCATGCCGGCGATCGGAGGCGGTGAGAATGGGAATGGGAGTGGGAACGGTGTGGTGTCTAGATACGGATCGGAGTACGAGGGAGAAGGAGGAGGAGAAGTGGTTGGGGAGGATGTGTTGAGGGTGCCGTTGTTGAAGAAGATGACAAATCAGACTTCTCAGATCGCGATCGTTGGGGCTAATGTGTCTCCGATTGAGAGTCTCGATTACGAGTACGAATTTCTTGTGTTGAATTCGTCGCTCTTTTTTAACTTCAACCGTGTCTCTGATATTTGCATGTCGAATTTAGTTCTGGTGTCGATTATGACTTATGAGTATGGATTTGTTGCTTAACTTCTTAGGAAGAAACTTTTTGGGCTATCATTTATTTTGATCAAGGGCGTGATGCTAGTTATTGATCGCCTAGCATTATATGCTTGAGATGCAAAGTTAACACTAATTTGTTGTAAGGAATGATGACAACGAAATGTGACCGTAAAATGCTCGTTATCGCCTGTGTTAAGTTGTAAAAGTGAGAAGAGGGCAATGTGAAAATAAGAAACTGAGATTGATGAGGTACACAGGCACCGAGGGTGATGTGGATATGCGAATATATTAGGAAGATAAACTCTGAATAAGGTGTGTAATCGGGAGTTTGAAAATGGAGGACTAGAGATCGGATTAGAGTACTACTGATAACTGGTAAGGCGGTAAAGTTGTTTGAAACCGACACCCTAGAGAGGAAAAGAGGGAGCTAACAAATGGGATTTCAGAAAGCATTATATGGCATACCATAAGATGACAGACATGATGCGCACAAGATATAGTCGCAATATTTCAGGTTGACTGATGGTTATTAGTGATAGAGTCCAGAGAAAAAACATTCAAGGTTGTAAGTGACCTCAGTTAAAACAAGAAAAAAAGGGCTACTATGTCCATTAGGGTGCACTGTCCTGATCTTAAAACATTCGATGACAATTAATGTGGCTCCACCCGTTCACACCATTGCGTTAGTTTTAAAAAAATGACCTTAGCTTCTCTCTGATTGTTTCTACTTTTGCAGGATCCTTGAAAATGAGCTTTTAAAACAGGATTGGAGGTCTCGGACAAAGCTTGAGATAGTCCAATACTTGTTGGCTTCTGCAATAATCTTGCTGTGGAGAACATAGCTGGCTTCGAGCTCCTTCGGATCAGCAATCTTATGTATCAAGAGAAGTAAGCCTTATCGTGAAAACTTTATAATAAAAGAAAAGACTTCTCTGTTGAGGCTAATGTCCGCTATTTTGTCCACCTGTCTTTATTATAAAGAATGATACTTGTGCTAAATTTGTAGCAAATGTGATTTCAGTGCAGGTACTACCAAGCATTTGCTTTTCTTGCCTCAAGAAATCTGGTTTTGGCAATTATTGCTGCGACTCTTTGTGCCTACATAGCTCCAGCTGCAGCTGGTTCTGGTATTCCAGAGGTTAAAGCCTACCTCAATGGTGTAGATTCTTACTCAATACTAGCTCCTAGTACTCTATTTGTAAAGGTGAGCCGACATGTCGTTCTTGCTCCTTGCTTCGTATCTTCTCATACATATATTTAACACTTTGCCTATGCCATGCCTCAGACCTTGGATTATAACTCAAATGCTCGCTATCTTTTAGTTAATTCAAGTCAAATTCATGCCTTCTTGCTGAAAAGTTTCTCTCTGGCTTCATGTCAAGGCCTTGAGTCGAAAGTGCTTCACGTCAATTATTACTTTCATTTAGAAAGTTGATAGATGTTCCTCAAATTTGATGCCTGCCCTAATTTGTTAAAAAGAATACTTAATGCAAATGGTTCTGGGTGGTTATTTTCTTCGTCTAATGAAAGAATAGACAGACCATTTGCTCTTCAAATTGATGTGGACTATAAGAGCATATCTATTTGCCTTAATCCGCATTAATAATATTTTACTGTTGCAATGCTTAACTCGGCAGATATTCGGTTCTATTTTTGGTGTCGCTCCTGGATTTGTAGTTGGCAAAGAAGGGCCTATGGTTCACACTGGTGCCTGCATTGCCAGTTTTCTTGGGCAAGGTGGGTCCTGGAAGTATCATTTGACTTGGAAATGGCTCAGATATTTTAAGAATGACAGAGATAGGAGGGACTTGATTACTTGTGGTTCTGCTGCGGGTGTAGCAGCAGCTTTCCGAGCACCAGTTGGTGGGGTTCTCTTTGCACTTGAAGAAGCAGCTTCATGGTCTCTCTCTGTCTCTCTTTCTCTCTCATGTGCATGGTTATGACTTGTGAGTTTATTATTTATTAGTTGCCTCACCATTTCTCTGAGCGGACTAGTTAAAATCCGCGCAATAAATAAAGCCATTTACCATAAGAAAAAATAAATAAGACAAATAGAAGCCATTTTGAAGGGAATAGAAGAATAGATGAATAAGAAGAAGAACAAAAATTGGACGCTGGGAAAATGGGAAATAGGAATGCATAGTATAAAAGTATGTGGTGCTTTCTCCTTTTTCTAGTGCATTTAAATGTTACATTCTATTCTGCGTCTTCATCCCTTGTATCCTAGACCAAAAAGCATCTCTAATCTGACTGCACCCAGAGCATCTATAGATAGAGACTCGTACGCAGTAATGGAGGAGAAAGCCTTAATGAGGCTTAGCATAAGATGAATTTGATGCAAGAAATCAGCTGATGAGTAGCATTTCCTTGCCGAAGATATAAGATTGATTGTGAGGGAAAATAATTCTTCATCCCTCAGTACTTGCTTTTCTTTTTCCTTTTTTTCCCCCTTCTTTTTGGGACTAATGTGATGTATTCACGGCCAAATACATCATTCACTGATGCTTTTGGAGAAGAACTGAGAAAAGAACAGTCCAATGTAGAGGGCTGCCAGAGTTTTCATCATGTTTGTTACGAAATAAAATAGGAGATGAGAATCGGATGATTTTATTAATAAAAACATACTTCATATTTTTAGAGTCGTCAAATACAAGACAAAGAAAGATTACAATAAGAAATAATATAACTAGGAAATATTGTATATAAGCAACTTTTCTAAACTAGAAAAAACAATATCTTATAGATCTCATAATATATTTTGATATTCTAACAATGTTATTTGCAAGCTATTTGAGTTACCTCACCTAGAAAAAATATGACAAGAAAAGAGGCCAAAACTGAATTCATTGATCAAAGAGAGCTGAAGCAATGTGTAAAGCAATAAGAGCTAGTTTTTTTTTTTTTTTTTTCTGATCGTTAGAAGCAAAGTATAACGAGAATTATAACTTCTAATAAGAGTAGAATATTTCAAACCCGTACGCTTAATAAAACAAGCACGCTAAAATCGTATTAGCACTCACAAATTACATCACACTTTTATTTGGAAACACTCTACAAATACATCACTTAGAGCATGTCCAATGGGACATGGCAAAATGTTAAAGGCAAAGTATAATGAGAATTATAACTTCTAATAAGAGTAGAATATTACAAACTCGTACGTTTAATAAAACAAGCACACTAAAATCGTATTAGCACTCACAAATTACATCACACTTTTATTTGGAAACACTCTACAAATACACCACTTAGAGCATGTCCAATGGGACATGGCAAAATGTTAAAGGCAAAGCTTTAAAATAGCCATGAATAGTATCATTTTGGCAAATGTCAACAATGTTGCTTCAATGGATACTATGTTATTATTTACCTTCTTTGTAAATCAATGGGAGGGAGAAAGTCACATATGCAATCTAGGTTTCCTACATCTTGCTTTGGGTTTTGAGCATCAAAATTCATGAGTTATAAATAGTTTTTGTTATTTCATTGCTAAAAATAGCATGAGATTTGGCAAAAGCCAATATTTGTCATGCAAGAATGTGCCCATTGGAGTGCAATATTATCAACCTATAGTTATATTTTAACCATAGCAACCTATTTAAGTAGTGCATTGGACTTGCTCTTAATTATTAAGTGTTTTGCACTTATTTTTGTACTTAAAAACTCTCTAAGTTTTGTGATAATGAACAAACGTGCTAAAGATCCCTTATATATTTAATTATATAACCATAATTCTTAATTATATAACCATAATTATATAACTTTCCATAGTCAAACTAGGAGATTACTAACATTCAAGGTGGCTAAGCTAGATTGTTAATTTACAACTGAACTTCTTAATGCAACTAACTTCCTATAGCTAATTTCCAAGCGCATCATGTTTTACCAAAGAAATATAGTTTGAGAGAGTAGGAGATGCATTAGGTTGTTTAACACTCCCCCTCAACGAGTACTCTCTCCTTCATCGTGGAACGAGTAGTCATTTCAAGGTGCTTTTTAAACTCTTCAAACTTAGCCTTGCTAAGTCCCTTTATAAAGATATCTGCAACTTGATCATTGGTGTTGGCGTACTTCATCTCAATCTTTCCTTGTAGCACCTTCTCATGAACGAAGTGATAATGTTCTTTCATATGTTTATTACTGCATGGAACACTGGATATTGTACCATCCGGATTGCTGGTTGTTTATCACAGTTGAGCTGAACTGTGTAATCAATAGATTGATGAAGATCCTCAATCAGCTACATCAGCCGAGGGCACTCCTGAGCTGCCACAGTTGCTGCATGATATTCTGCCTCTATACTTGATAAAGACACTGTTGGTTGTCTCTTACTGCACCAAGAGATAACCCCTGATCTAAGGTTGAACATATAGGCAGTAGTTGACCTTCGAGTGTCGTGATCTCCAGCATAGTCAGCATCACATACCCCTATTAATTGAGAATGTTCTTCCTTCTTCTATAGAATGACAAAGTCAATTATTCCTTTGACATACATCAGAATTTATCGCACTGCTTTCAAATGAGCCTTCTTAGGATTTTGTATGAATCTATTAGCTACATCGATAGTATAAAAAGTGTCATGCCTACAAAGTGAGGTAGATCAAGCTCCCCATATTTGCATGTACATCGTCGCTTCTTCAAGGTCTTTGCTTTTAGCTGAGTATAACTTTGCATTCACCTCCACCGCACGGTTGAAATAGGTTTGCAGTTAAGCATTTCGTATTTCAACAGAAGATCTTTGACATATTTCTGCGGACACAAGAATATGCCTTCTTTGGTTCGGTTTACTTCTTCAAGACCTAGAAAGTGCTTCAGCCCTCCAAGTTCTTTCATGTGGAATCGTACCAACAGATTTGTACTTGTCTGTCTAATCTCCTCATCGTCTCCTATAATGATAAGATCATCCATAGACAAAAGTTGTTGTCATCCTCTCATCTCGAGCCTTCACGAATAGGTTTGAGTCTGAAAGTCCCGAGATACCTTGCTGTGAGACTAGGAAGGGAGTGAATAGTCTCTTTTTTTCGAGCTTTACTATTAAGCTAACAAAGGTTAGTTGGACAGTAGAGTTGTTCTAAACTTACTGCAGTAATGCGGAACCTTACTGCAATAAGGTTAGTTTCTTTCGGCTTACTGTTGGTTGAAGTTGATTATCAGTAGGGTTAAATGTAATGAAAGCAGCGAAGTAAAAACACAAAGGTTTTTATATTGGTTAGAGTATATAACTAAAATATGGTTATATCCCTTACTTCAGTTTTTCGTTGATTATCAGTGTGATAGATTAAGAGGATAGCACTACTTGATTGTTTTAGGCTCACAATCAATCTGTTATTTTACACCGAGTAAATAGCAATACAAATCGATTACAAGATCTTTTCTTCTTCTCAACAGGACTCAGAACCGCCTCTTGGAATCTTTTGTCTAACACTGGCGCTATTTAACTCTGTTTTCAATAGATGACTCAGATGTTCAGCTATCAACTTCTTTCACTCGATGTCTTTCTGCATTTGTCTTTCCTTTTCAGAGTAAAGGAGATCCAAAAACCTCACTTGAAATATTGGACATTACCTCTTTATTTATAGACAACCCCAAATTTTTAGCCATTGTTGAAGTCTTCCTTTCTTGAAATGTTACTTCTATGTCATCCAGTAACCATATTCACAGACCCGTGACCTCTGATGTAGATGCAGAGAAGTACGCTGACACTATACAAAAGCAACAGTGAACTTTGGCTTCTTCTGAAAATCATCGAGTACTCTTGAAAAGTTTGCACTCATCTATAATTGAGTTTGCAACCATCTATGACACAATTTATTTTGGTCGATCAACCACTTCCATCATCAATAGGCGATAAGTTGATGTCAAATTTTATAAGAAACTCGAAGAAAATATGTCTTATGTAATATTTTCTCCGTCATATTTAAATTGTAATGGTTTGATCCAACCCGATAATTTATTTCTGTAGAACTCGAATAGTCGAGTTTTATACCTCTCGATCATAATTCAATCCATACTGCTGCAAGAATCCACGAGCAACAAGTCGAGCTTTGTACCTCTTGATCGAACCATCAGATTTGATTTTGACTTTGTACACCCACTTGCACGAGATTGATTGCACAAACTTCGACTTTGACACTAAATCCCAAGTTTCATTTTGATTTAGTGCATCAATTTTTTCCTACATGATTGTCTCTATTCCTTGCCTTGAGATGTTTCCTAAGGCTTTTCATCTTCAACACGAGCGGCATTGGCTTATCAAGATTTGGTTTCCGCTCTTTGATAGGATAGAGATGCTTTTATTGATCCTCTTCTTTTTTATAATGGAAAAAGAAAAGAAGAAGAAGAAGAAGAAGATCAAATAAATGGTCAACAAAAACATCGTTACCCTACCAGAGAGCGGAAACCAAATCCAAAATATGTCAATGCCGCTCTTGTTCAACTTCTTCTTCGGCTTCTTTCACTTGGGTAGGCCGATCCTCTTTGATCTTGTATACTCCGTCTTGCCAGGGACTGCTACCTATGCTTGAAGACTTAGGTAAGGACTCTCCTTCAGGAACTAGTGAAACTTCTTCTTGAGTTTCACCTTTCTTCTCTTTTTCTAGTTTTTCTATTAGCATCTCTTCAATCTCTTTTGAGTCTGATAAAGTGATTGAATGCGGACCCTATCAAGATGATCCTTCATAAAAAACCATATTTCTTGATGGGTAGCATCTGTCTATGTTGGGATCAACACACTTTCATCTCTTTCACTTATCATTGTATCCGACAAAAATACATCGCACCGTTATTTTGTTAAACTTGCTCCGAAGGTTGTTAGAGAAGAACACATAGCATACACATTTGAACACTCAGAAGTGATTCACTACACGATTCATCTTTCAAAGCTTCTCAAATGGTGTTATGAACCCAACCCTCGCTTATGATAATCGATTGATGACATTCGAACGTGGTGACACGTTCTTGGCATATAGCATACTTCTATAGGTCTTAGCTAAATGGTGAATTTTTTTTATTTATTTTCTTTTGTTTTGTTTTCTTTTGTTTGTTTGTTTGTGTGTTTTTTTTTTTTTTTTTTTTGTTTTTTTTTTTTTTTTTTTTTTTTTTTTTTTTTTTGCAACACCATTTCTATTGGTCAGTTGCATGCGGATCTTGTTTAGGCGTAGAAACGCCTTGAACTCCTTTGATTTGTATTCGTCTCCGTTGTAAGTACAGAGGCACTGCACCATTGTTCCGAGCTCTTTCTCTGCGTCCTCTTTAAAAGTCTTGAACATTGATAAAGCTTTAGACTTCTCTTTTATAAGGTATATCCATACATATCTCGAATAGTTATCGATAAAGATAATGATATACTTTAGACCGATGACTGATGGTTGCTTTATTGGACCAAAGACATCCAAGTGAACAAGTTCCAAAGGTATCTTCGTTTTGAATTGTGACTCTTCAATAACAACTAGTGTACTTCGCCATATTGAAAACCAACACAAACGATATCCAACTGCGGAAGACCCTTGAGAGTTGGGTTTTTTAATCATCTCTCTCAGTTTCTGATAGCTCACATACCCAAGCGAAGCATGCCATAGATCTGTTATCTCATTCTTACGAGTTTTGTCCGCGTAAGCCTCTTGTATCGACATGACATAGACAAAGTCCATCCATTTTTCTTCCATGGCAGGTATATTCCTGCAGTGGCTACGGTAGGCTTTGACTTTGGTAGGTCCAACACCATATGATGTCCATTTGTTGTCAATAGTGAAACTGATAACAAGTTTTTCGTCATATTAAGTACATGAAAGACATTATTTAACCGTATTTTTTTTATTTTTTATTTTGTCGCTATGTCGTGGGTCAATCGTCGTCTTTCCAACATGAGTTATTGGCAATTTTGAGTTGTTGACGATGATGACCACACGTTTCCCTTTGTACTTGGACACATCCTGGAGCTTCTCTTTGATTCTCGTCATGTGATTAGAACAACCTGAATCTAGGTCCAGTCATGATTGTAATTAATCACCAATCACCTTGTTGTTGTTGACAGTTGTAAGTGATAACTCTTGTGCTGGTTCTGCAATACCAAAAACTGCGATCTCATCTTCTTCTATCGTCAGGGATACTTGAAAATCCCACTCTTCTTCAGTTTTATCGTTGTTTTGACTAGATGAAGTAAAGTTACCTTTTCGAACTTCCTCCAACAGTCACGAGCAAAATGTCCATTCCTTTCGCAGTTATAGCATTCTTCATTCTGGCGTCACCTTTGTTTGCCATTAGCCTGAACTCCCTCTTGATGGAAGCTTCTCTTGGATTGAGATTTTCTCCAGGACTGTTTATTTTGCCAGGCTCCTTGTTAACGTAGTTGTCCTTCTTACATCGATTGAGCGTCTTGATTGAATTTCTTCTCGGGACCTCTCTTTATACTAAAAAGAGTTTTGTTTTCTTCTTCTTTGATTGCTACTCTAGATATTTATTTGTCTAGAGCTTTGTGATTCGTTAAAATACTCTCTAACTCTGTGAGTGACGGCTGAGTGGTCCTCCATGGGTTACTGTAAGCAGACCGTTGAATTCCTATTCTTACCCGTGTATAATGATCCTCCTCATACGAGAAACGCTAATTGGATTCTCTGGATACAATTTAGTGATCTCTTTATATAAAGCTTTTACTTTATTGAAATACTACATTATCGTCAAGTCCCGCTATAAGACTGACATAAACTCATTCTCCAACTGTAAGGGCTCTCTTTTTCAGTAGTTCTGTATTTTTTTTGCTAGCTTGACTTCCTTTTTTAGTAGTAAGGTGAAGACTGAAACCTATTTCTTGAAATTCGTGATGTGTTCTCGATGCACCTTATACCGTTAACCACTGGAGTGATGTTGATCCAACATGCATGGATAATCTATTTATGCTTTGTTCGTGTTGTGTTTCCTTACATAAGCCTGCTAAATTGCAAAAGAAGTATGTCTGTTAGACCATTGGATAGCAAGTATGTCTGTAGCTAGCTCTTCCGTCTGTTTGACCCTTTAACATCTTTGTACCGTTTTCCAGGTGGAGGAGTGCTCTTTTGTGGCGGACATTTTTTTACCACTGCTGTTGTCGCAGTAGTGTTGAGAACTCTGATGGCGGTTTGCCGGAATGGAAATTGTGGGTTATTTGGAGAAGGAGGCCTTATAATGTTTGATGTTAATGCACCAGCAACCAAGTACAGCATGTCCGATCTCCTTGCTCTCATGATTATTGGCATTCCCGGAGGACTATTTGGAAGCCTCTACAACCATTTAGTGGACAAGGTCCTACGCACATATAGCGTAATCAATGAGTATGTCCTTTTAACATCCTTTCTTCAAAGAAAATATTCAAAAAGAATAATACAATATTGTGGGATCACATAGAAATTTGCTGCTTCGTATTTGAAATCAAAAACAAATTCTTGGTTGTGGAGGAGCCAGCTTATCAAAAGCTAAGTTTAGTACTATATAGGACGCCTGACAAATATATTTGTATTAATAGACCTAGCTCATCGGAACACTTTACATGTAAAGCATGGAGAGCCAGCAGATCACTTTTCTAGTTTTGACCACTGAGTAGGATTCTTACTAGTGCATTTTTGTTACACTTGGCCTAATATCATGTCTAGCAACCCACAATCCAACAAGTGTTCAAACTTTAGATAGAAGGTCCAAAATATATACTTGCAAGTAATGGTTATTGTTATTTAGGCTTAAGACATTCTTCACGATAATAAATTTAATCCTTCTGAAAATCTATTTGGTATTGATTGTGTTGTGAAATGTAATGAGTACTTGAACTTTTGATTCATGGTGATATTGTTGTTGTTCTGCTGTATGCTCCTGGTTGATTGACTTTTGGGTCTGCAATTCAAAATCTCATTTACTTCGGTCCTCAAACTTGATAGGTTCACCATTTGTTTCATATTGTTTAATGCTAATCCACTAGTAAATACTCCACTCGGTCTTTATTCAAGTTCTTTCTTCAATACAAAGTCTAACCAATTGCATTCATTCCAGAAGGGTATGATTTTCATTTCTCCTACTCGGTAAAACAGACGGTAAAATTTTCCCCTAGGTACTGCAGGAAAACATATTTATTTTCTATCTTGGGGTGGTTTCTCAATATTTTCTGTTATTTTGGAAATGAGCATTTGGTCGATCAAATTCTATATATTTATTGGTTTTGGTTTATTGCAGGAAAGGCCCATCTCCCAAGGTTCTTCTTGTTGTTGCCATCTCTCTCCTGACCTCATGCGTCGCTTATGGACTCCCCTGGTTGAGTCCATGCACTCCCTGTCCTCCTGAGGCTGGGACGGAATGTCCTAGTATGGGTCGCTCAGGAAACTACAAACCCTTCCATTGCCCTTCTGGTTCTTACAGCGATTTGGCATCCCTTTTTTTCACCACGAACGATGATGCTATCCGCAATCTCTTCACTTCAAGCAGTGAAAAAGATTTCCACCTTTCTACTTTATTTGTTTTCTTCGCCGCTATGTACTGTATTGGCATAGTGACCTATGGCATTGCTATCCCATCTGGACTGTTCATTCCTGTCATACTGGCTGGGGCGCTTATGGGCGTCTAGTAGGAACCATCACCGGATCATTCTGTAGTTTGGACCCAGGTCTGTTTGCACTTCTTGGGGCTGCTTCTTTCCTTGGCGGAATGATGAGAATGACGGTGTCCCTTTGTGTCATACTCCTCGAACTGACAAACGATCTATTAATGCTGCCATTTGTGATGTTGGTCCTTTTGTTATCAAAATCCGTCGCAGCAATTAATCAGAAATTCACTCCTGATAATTTGAAAACTCCATTAACAAGCACTTATGAATCTTTTTTCGGTTTACACCCATTGTCTCAAATTTTGGATCAAAACTCATCCATTGACATCAATCGTTCATGGAAGAAACTGGAGTTATTTCAACAAAGGGTGAACTGTTAGTTTTCAAATACGAGATATACATCCTACTTTTGTTATCAAAATCCGTCGCTGATAATTTCAACAAAGGAGTCTATGACCAAATGGTGAAAATAAAAGGCTTACCTTTCATGGGGCTCCATGAGGAACCATACATGAAGCAGTTAGTGGCAAGTGATGTCATTACTGGTCCTCTGATCACATTTTCAGGTGTTGAAAAAGTGTCCACGATCGTAGATGCTTTGAGAATGACAGGACATAATGGTTTCCCTGTACTTAATGAGCCTCCTTTCTCGGAGGCGCCAGAGTTATGTGGGCTTGTGTTGAGGTCTCATCTGCTGGTGGGAAAGAAATTCACCAAGGATAGAGCGTTGAGTGGATCTGATTTTTCGAGGAAGTTCAATGCATTTGAGTTTGCAAAGCCAGGTTCTGGCAAGGGACTGAAGATCGAGGACATGGAGATCAATGAAGAGGAAATGGAAATGTATGTAGATCTACACCCAATTACGAATACATCTCCATACAGTCGTAGAGACGATGTCATTAGCTAAAGCTGCAGCCCTCTTTCGTGAACTGGGACTCAGACACTTATGCGTGGTCCCGAAGACATCCGGAGTATGTCTCTCACTTTCTTTTCTCCCACTCTTTTTTTTTTTTTTTTTTCTCTTATTCAAAGAAAACCTCTCAATCCCTGCAACAGAATGCTAGCAACAGGACGTCACTCTGGGATTGAGTTTTTGCAAGTATAAAATCAATATAGATGAAGTTCACAAGAATTTCATATCTTTTAACGTCATAATGAAGCAATCATCGAGCATATTTGGGAGATTACATTTCTGTTCTCACTACTAATTTGTTCATGATGCTTCTTAATTTGTTTGTGTGGTAGGATTCGGCAAAGCTTCTCACTACTGATTGATTAAATTTTCTATTGCAGAGGCCTCCAATTGTGGGCATTATAACAAGGCACGATTTCATGCCCGAGCATGTCTTGCGAATTTATCCGCATCTAAGCGTCCACAAGTGATTCAAGACAGACCATTTTATCGGTTATACGTTTCATTTTCCAGTATGAATCTATATAGTGGACATATCTTCTCCAAAAGGAACATATTTCTTTCACCATGGAGCTGAAATGAAGCTGATCATGGCGAAACAAAGCTTCTGTCAACTTCACCCGTAGTTGGGATTTATCCCAGTCATAGGTCAGACATTGTAAATTGTCTTAAAGCACTTGTGTCAAGTTCCCTATTAGAAGTTTGCATTTTACTCAGCCACGTATGGTATATATATCCGTATAATTATATTGGAATACATATGCAGGTGTACGGTAATATTTTTGCCGTATACTTCGAAGTGGCAGGTAGGATAAAGTGCAGGGGAAACTTCTAATGGGGATTTTCTTCTATTTTGTCTCTTTTCTTATTTTGTTTGGGGTAATAGAGCAATTTGAGTGATTTGTAAAGTTTTTACGATATCTCCAAAGCATTGGGTTAGTTATGTTTTTGCTATGGGAAAAAATGACATTTAACCCTCCCTTAACTATTGAGCGGTACAGATGACCGATAATTCCCAGAGTTATAATGAATAGCTGAAGAGGGGGAGGGGTGAATAGGTTATTCTATAAATTTTCTCACAACTTAGTGCAATCTTGGCTTGGTTAGTATGCACTAGGTCTACTGCAGACTTACGAAACTTGTCTACAGTCGAGATTTGAGTCCTTTGTCGCTTTTGTGTCCAAGTTATATTCTAACATTTCTAAGAATATGAAATGAAGTGCAGTAAGGACACAAAGATTTATGCTGGTTCAGACAATAAAGGCTTAGTCCACTCTTTTCTTGGTGACTAGTGTAATCAAGATAAGAGATGAGTTCACTATCTCTTCGTTTTTTGCTTACAAAACAATCCCTTATAAGCATATACACTTGGTAAGATAAGAACCTATATCGTTGTATAGATCTTGTAAAGACTCTGCTATAGCTTGTGTTCTTGATACAGATTAGTGAAGTCCTTCCTTGAATCTTCAATCACAGCTCTTGAGAACGATTATTAATCACTTTGAGATAGTTTTTTGTTTGCAAATGAGTCACAATCGTCTGTTTCGAAGTTGACAACTATTTGTTTGTCCCCCTGTAGTGATCCTCAGTGATGTTGACAGGTTTCCTCACAACAGTTTTCAACATCGTATAGATTTTTTCAAGCCTAAAATCTTTGATATGACCGTTTTTTAGATCCTTATGCAAACACCAACCAACTCTGCTGTATTTCCAATCTGCTGCATTGTGACTTGGTCTTAATCCTGAAACTTCGATTCTAGATCCTGATAGATATATGGTCTTTTGTTGCCTATGTTCATTCCACTAACTCGTCTAGAATTTTCTGTAGTGGTCTATATCCAAGTGATCCACATTGTCTCCTAATTATGATCGTCTGCTATACTATAAGTTTTCTGGACTGCAACTAACTATCCTAATTCTTAACCTAAGTAACAAACTATGAATAAATTCTATTCTAAGGTTTTGTTCATCAATTTTTATACAATTGGATGGATTGTACATTCCTAACAATCTCTCCCTAAATTGATGATAACAAAACTTTGATTTTAAAAACAACAAGGTAACTAGTTCAACATAATTTCTACTGAAAATATTTTGATAAAAAGTTTTCTGAAACATTGATGTTCAGAACAAAGAAAAAATCCATGAGTATAGGGCGTTATAATGTTTTACTTATAGCCTTTGTAATCTCTATAATCCTTATCTCTTTCTCGTCTACTGCGCTTGTAGTAGTCAACATCCTTCTGTCATCTATGCCCTTGAGATGGAGATCCGTCATCTTTTCCTTTGAGATGATGATGGTGTTCTTTGGACCTTTCTCTTTTCCTTCCATCTTTCTTGAGTGCTCCCCCTGAGATTTGGAGGATTCCTTGGAAAATTTTCTCCTTTTGTGCACTTCCTTTCCCTAAGCAGTAGATGTCTCATCCGCATGTTTTCCTTTTTTCTCCTCTGTTGTTTATTTCTCCTTGTCAGCATCCTTCTTTCCTTTTTTGTTATCATCAGGTTGGAGGTTGGGGGGCTGTTGTGCTTTGAGAGCTACAATGAGGGTCTCGAATCCTTGCTTCAACGCTTGCAGCTCAGAGATGGTGTTGGTTTGGGTGGCAATGGCTTTGTTGATCTCAGCTTGGACCCTGATTTTCAAGACCGCGATGCATTTGTCATTGTTCTGAATATGCTGTTGGAGTTGGTTCTGTGTGGCTTAGAGAGAAGTTTGGAGATTTCAAACTTGAGCAGTCTACATACTTTTGAGCCTATTGAGGTTGGAGGAGCCTCGATTGTATTGTTGAAGGTTGATGACATTGCACTTTTGAATCTTTTTGAGAAGCCCTTTGCCTGTGTCATCCATGTTGTCGTGAAATCCTGCAAAGAATTTGTATTTCTCCTCTTTTTCGACTTTCAATTCTGAGGTAAGAGGCTGCAAGTTCTCAATCAAATAATGAAATGCATCTTTGTTCCACTAATGCATATTGTAGACCTCTTGCTCAAGTTGTTGAAGTCTGTGCTCAATTGTAGTATTATCTGAATCAATGGATGGAGATGCAGGTCTGTCTTTTTATAATCCTGCCACTAAGATGGTTTGTGGGGGAGGATGTGAGACGTTTGACTTCTTTAAGGGACATTCTGAGGCTTCTTATAGCCGTGCGAGAAGTCATGGGGATATTGAAGGTAGCATTATAGAGTAGTCCTTATGGAAAGCCCACTGAAGAGGGATCTGCTGTGTCTGTTGCATTCCAAATGTGGACATAGGTGTGAATTATATGTTCAAAGGGGGCATCATCTGTTCTGAGGTTGTTTGTTGATGTGCTGCTTCCTGGTTGATAGGATAGTCATCTAGAAGATGCTCCTTCAACTCCTGGATTGTCATTCCACTAGAGGTGATTTCGTGTGCACTCGTGTTTTTCTTGACTACAGTACAGGCTCGAGAGCCTTCATCTTCAACAATTAGTATTTCTTCTGAAGGTTCATGTGCTGGAGTAGGAGATTTTGGTTTGGTAGTTCCAGGTCTCTAGCTGCGGCTTCTTGCCTGGCTTGTTCATCATCATGGTGCATTGCTTCATCTGCAATTATGGGAACAGGAACGCATGCATCCTTTTCGCGCTGAACCATCTTGATCGATGATATATCCTATATAACCTTTATATCATCATAAAAAACTTACAATTACATCGTTTTCACCCTCAAACTGGCCTCATATCATCTTCTCTGAGTCGTTTATCTTTTATGGTTCATCCATTCTCATAATAGCCTCAAACGCATTGGCATAGCTCCAAAAAAACTCCAAATGTTTTTGAACATCAATGTCATCATCTATTGCAAGTGAGTATCATTAGAAATCATTAAAATCATCATCAAAGATCATCAAATCACCACATTTCATGATGTAAAATGGAAGCATAAATAGTCTAGATTGTTGTTCTAGAGGACGATCGATAGAACCTCGAATCTACGAGGGGTTTCCGAATCCATGGAGAAATGAGATCAACTGTCAACCAAACTTTTATTTATAAAAAAAAATAACTGAATACAACGCTAACGATTGATAAATATTTATAATGCCATTTGTAAATCACATAGTTTACAATGAATGGCCTAGAGTGGGTGAATAGGCTATTATAAATTTTTCACAATTCAGTGTAGCCTGGTCTTGACTAGTATGCACTTAACCTTCTGCAGACTTGTGGAATGAGTCTCTACAATAGAGAGAATAGTATATCAAGTTTGTCTCTTGTATGTCCTTGATTGTTTTCTAACAATTCTAAGTATAAGACGAAAAGAAGTAAGGGACACAAGATTTGTATACCGGTTCAGACAATCGTTGTCAACTGATCAATGAAGGCTTAGTCCAGTCTTTTCTCGGTAACCGATGTGGTCAAGTCAAGAGGTGAGTTTCATTATCTTCTTGTTCGTGTCGTATAAGACAACCCCTTTCAAGTACAGAACTTGCTAAGCTTAGGACCTAGATCGTTGCACAGATCTTTTCCAAAGACAACCCCTTTCAAGTACAGAACTTGCTAAGGCTAGGACCTATATCGTTGCACAAATCTTTTCCAAAATGTCCGCTGTAGATATTGTTCTTGGCATAGTAAATTATGGAATGACAAAAATACGGTACGAGTATTTTACGTGTATAGTACGTGAGGATGAAAAAAATTAGGGATAAAAAAATCGCTCAAAAGAACGTATACGTCAAAGATATGGTACTTGTATATACGAGTATAATACATCATGTCATGAAAAATACAAGACGAAAAATACGGCATACTTTCTCATATTTTCGTATATTTTATTCAATTTATAACATGATAAAACTAAATTCATATGAAAGTCACATCTATGAATCCATAATAATATTCATACAAAATCTAAAATTAAAAAAAGTAGCGTTTAAGGATGAGTAATTACTCCAAAATAGTATTCTAATAGCTGACTTAGATAGAATAAACTAACTTCATAAAATAGATGGCAATCTATGTATTTAGACATTGTCATATAATAAGAAAGTTACATATATGCCTTTCGAAAAAAGATATATATATATAGGTTTTAAATCAGCCAACTTAGCTACAACATACTGCATTTTTTGTTTGGTATACTGCACTTTGGTCTTCTTATACTGCATTTTGATAATTGTGTATTATAGTTTCTTTGGAATAAGCTTTATTAAAACTGCAATATATAATTATCAAAATGTAGTATACGAAAATCAAATTGCAATATACAAAAAACAAACTACAGTATGCTGCAGCTTGCTCGCTGATTTAAAATCAGCCCTAACGCACCCTGTGCGTGTGTGGAGAGAGAGAGAGAGAGAGAGAGAGAGAGAGAGAGAGAATATGACGTTTCTGGTTAGCCGCAACGAAGACAGAATCTGGAGTATTTTCCAGATTTGTTGTTAGTAAGGGTTTTTGGGTTTGTTTTGTTCTTTTTTCGTTGAAAATTTGAAACCTTCTCATTTTTTGTCTTTACTGCTACTGATAAGCATCAGCAGCAGCAGCAGCTTCACATTGCATCAAATTAACAATCCCTTCGAATACACTTTAGTTCTCTTAGAGACGAAACATTATTTTGTTAATCGAGTACGTGAATTTAAAGTTTTTTTATATTGTTTTAATCATTTTAATAACAAACCAATCAAAATAAGTTATAAAATTTAAAATTGGTCATCCGAAGAAAACGTATTGACATTTATATCAAACGTATAATACGAATGACGTTAAAACATGTATCAAATGTTGGTACGAAAAAAAAAACGCGTATTTTCGCATAACTTTCGGAAATGAACGGCAAAACGTGTTTTTTTCACAAAAAAAATATATGTTTATAATACACGTATTATATGAACTTTTGCTAACTATGGTTCTTAGTGTAGACGAGTGAACTCATTTCCTCAGATCTTTCTTCACAACTCTTGATAACGATTGCTCAACACTTGAGAGATTTTTCTTACTTGTAAATGAAATCGACAATCATCCTCAATCTTTTCTGAGCTCGATCAATCCCCTTGTATAGGCTCAGGGAATTAAAACGCGTGAATATACTATTCTGATTTTGACAACTATTTGTTTGTCTCATGTGCAAATCCTCAGTGATGTTGACAGGGCTCCTCACAACAAATATCAACCTCGTACAGATTTTCGAACCTCAACCCTTCGATGTGACAGTTACTCAGATCCCAATCCATTCACCAATCAGCTCTACTGCACTTCCAGTCTGCTACATTATGACGTGACTTTGATCCTGAGATTTCGATCCTAGATCTTGAAGCATTTGTGGTCTTTTGTTGTCCATGTTTATCCCAGTTGTTTATCCAGGACCTTTTGTAGTAGTCTGCATCCAAGTGATCCACATTGGCGTTCCAACTGTGTTTTACTGCTCTGCTACATGCTTCCCTAGACTACAACTCACTATACTAGTTCTCAACCTAAACAACTAACTACGAACATGTCCTATTCTAAAATTTTGTTCATCAATTTCTATACACTGGAGGGATTGCACATTCCTAACAATCTCCCTCTAAATTGATGATAACAAAACTTTAATTTTAAAAACAGTAAGTTCACCATTCTTGATACATATTATTTTTTATGGACTGAAATTTTTTTTACATAGGGTTTTACAGGACGTTATAGATGTTCTATCTATGACCTTTGTGCTCCCTATAGCCTTTTTCTCCTTTGCTGCGCTTCTTAAGATAGTTTGCATCGTAGCGTCATATACGCCTTTCTAATGGAGATAGTGATCTGTCCCTTTGATGATGTTCTCTCGACCTCATCCTTTCCTATTTGCCGTTGCTTCCTGAGGCCTTCCCTTGTGGTCTTGAAGGTTCCTTGGAAGTTTTCTTGTGACCCTGACCTTCCTCCCCCTTGGCAGTATCCTTCTCCTTGATAGTTTCCTTCTCCTTTGTTTCTTTGTCCTTGGTGTCCTTCTCTCCCTTTTTGTTGTCATCAGATTTAAGAAGATAGGATGCAGTGCAGCCGTGAAAGCTTCAACTGCTTGCCTTAATGCCTTGTGTTCAGTGGAGGTAATTTGCTCTGCTGCAGTAGCCTTAGCAATTTCAGCCTGAACCTTAGTTTCCAATAAGGTGACTCTCTTGTTGTTATTCTGAATATGATGCTGGAGTTTACCTTAAGTTGCTTGGAGAGAGGTCTGTAGTTTTTGGATGTTGGAGGCTTGTGTAGTTCTTAGTCTGATCAGGTTTGAGGCGCTTCTGTGGTATTTCTGAAGATCGATGGCGTTGCTCTGGTTCATTTGCTTATGTAGCCGTTTACCAATGCCAGTTAGGACGTCATAAAAATCTACAAAGTACTTGTTCCTGTCATTTTGTTCTGACTCAAGCTCTTCTACAACAGGTTCAAGGCTGTCCAGCATTTCTTGAAAGGCATCCCTTGTCATTGATATAGAGCATAGACACTTTGATCTAAGTGCTGAAGTCGGTGCTCCAGGGCAATTGTGTCAGAATCATCCCTTGAGGGTGATTGCTTGTCCTTGGACAATCCTGCCACTATGACCTTTGAGGGTGATGCTTGAGTGCACATTTCTTTCAAGATTTGTTTGAGACTTGTTGCAACCATTCTGGGAGTCATTGGTATGTTTGTGATGGCACCATAGAGCAACCCTTTCGAAAAGCCAACTGATGGGGGATTTGCTGTATTCTGCTCTAGTCCAAATTGAGGAGTGAACTAAATGTTGAGAGGTGATACCCTTGAGTCAGCAGTGATGTGTTACTGTACTGCTCCCTTTGAAATTGGAGTATCGTCCATAAGATGTTTCCTCAGCTCCTGTAGAGTCATTCCGATGTGATTTCTTGGCTTGACTGAGTTTCCTTGACTGCAGTAGACATCTCTGACCCTTCATCTATTATAATTATGATTTCATCGGGATTATCTCTAGCTTCTCGTAAAGACTTTTCTTCTATAGATGATTCAGTGACTGGTTCATGGCGTGCTTCTGTTGAGGAAGGCTCGTCTGCAAGTGGCATTATAGTGTCATTTGCGGCTGTGAAAGGAAGAGTTTCTGCTGCTGCTGTTGGTTGAGGTCGTTCTTCCCTTTCTTGTTCTTGATATGGCTGGACTTCTTTGTCTGTGCTTTCATGAGCCACTTTATCACTAATATCATCCTTATGTGTTGCATCATCATCATTGTCTTGTCCTTTGTTGTTGTTATCATTTCCTTGAGAAGGTGGATCCCAATGGTAGGTCTAGATAGATAGTCGTGGATCTCCAGGGTTGTAGACTTTGGATGCTTGTCAACTAGCCGTTTTAGCTCTGCTTCAACCTCTGGAGTGTACACGAACTCGACTGTCTCTAATTGGGCTTGCCTGATCTTATGGTATTGAGGGTTGAGTCCTTGATTTCTAGAGTTCCATTGAACGGGATGTATGGTTTAGTTGGTCTCTTTTTTCTTTCCTGCATCCTTTTTCTGCATTATGGCTAGTTGTGTAATTTTAACTTCTGTAAGCCCATCAACAACTCCCAGCTTAGTTTTTCTGTCATCTGGATTGATTCTATATTTGATTGTGGGGCCAGAGGGGATCAACCTGGGTCGTTGATGAGCTATTTTTCTCCTTTCTTTCATAGGGAGCTTGGTCTCCCTTATGAATTGTTACAGCATAGTCTCCTTTTCTGAAACACCGAGAAGTTGTTTTGGTTTTGGCAGTATACCTGGTTACCCTTGTCTGAAGAGATATGATTGTCTGCAAGGATGCATTTATTGTTGTTCTATCAGGTGTGGTAGCAGTGACTACTTCCTACCCTTCCTCTGCTGTCATAGTTGTAGCTGCCTATACTTTAGTTGCAGTCGAGGGTTGTTCAGTCTGCAGACTTGCTAGCTCCAAACTTGCAGGAGAGATTGGCATAATTGCTATTGTTGTTGATGTTTCCTTTTCTCTCCCAATCGTGAGTGAGGGCAATGTTTCCTTTTTAATGGCATTTCGTGACTTTAGTGCTTCCCTTCTTATCTCAGCCTCCATTGCTTCTATCTGTTTCCGATTGAATCCTTTTGCAGTCATCTGCTTTCCGAATTCTGCTTACAGATCTTCTGTTACTTCACTCCATATTTCTGCCGTCTGTGAGTGCAATCAAGCCTTTGCTTGTTCCTTCCCTTATAACTTGTGCTGCTAGGTTAGAGTCATGCAGCACAACTGTTTCAATGTTTTCGGGGGGTGACACCCTTGATTTCTCACTGTTTTCCACCCTAGCGTTCAAAATAGGTGGTGCGTCAGAGGAAAGTGGTTCGAGTATGCTAACTGGGACATGAATGATTGGTTCTAGTTCTGTTGAGAGCTCCTTTCCTTCCCTTCTTGGAGATCTTTGAATTGGCGGGTCTGTATCTACTTCTGCTTCACTTGTTGCCTTGACAGGTTGAGTGATTTCCTATTCTTGGATTGGATCATTCCCTACCGGTGCTTTTGATAATTCTTGTTGCCCTAGGAGGTTGAGCTTGAGCCTTCCTCTTTGATTGCTGCCTTATTTCGGTCACTTCGGCCTCCTTGGCTGTAGAGGGTTTGATGATCTCCTTTGAAGTCCATGGTTTTGAGGGGGATTTGACTTTTGTTTTCCTTGGCCTTCTTTACAACCTCCATCAAAGGTTGATCAGGGGCTATTGAGGTCGACTGCACCTTATTCCTCTTTCGTGAGAATCCAAGGGACTGCTTGCCAATCTTTTTCACGTTTATCTATTTGGAAACAGTCCATGGCCTTCCTAGTTGGTCTGAGAGTTTAAGCTTGTCCTTTAGGATGATGGTGATCACTCTCCCATAGAGTGGTTGTCTGACCTCGACTGCTTTGGCCAATTGATACGTTAGCAACTTGGCCCAGTTTAACTTGTGCTTAATCAGATTGCACACATGATTTTCTGTTGATCGACGTAATCTGAACCTTTGCAAAATTCCCTTGACATGATAGCCTTCTTTACTACATGTAATACCCGAAAATTTTGAGAATTTAAAAATGAATATATAGCATACGTACAATACGTATGTAAATAAAGCACGAATAAAAGACGTTAAATATAACGTTACGAATTAAAATATAGTCGCGCATAAAGGGTATAGATTTAATCCAGGAAAATATTTGATTATTAAATCAAATATGACGATGGAATATTTAGGATGATTAGTTGAACACGCCGATAAATATTACGAACGAATAACGTTACAACACTATAACGTTATAAACGTTGCGTGTAAGGGCTAGCGATTCTAATCCTATAAATAATGGATTATGGCTCGGGAGGTGATACCTTCGTTTATGGGATAAATCTATCGAGGTAAATAAATTATTGAGGAATAAATATTATGAAATTTGGGTAAATAATGGACTGAACGAGACGTATCGTGGGATGGAACGGGATATTTCCCACATTCACCCACTTCTCCCACTTTCTCCCGCCCACTCCCACCATCACACTTCCACTCCACTGTCACTTTCTCCCATCACCACCTGCCACCACCAACACCATCAGCCAACGCCGCCTGTGCCATCAACTTCAACATCAATCTCCAGCCAACGCACTCATAATCATCATCTTTATCATCTCAACACCACACCTTCACCACTTTCATCATCACCACGATGACAACAAGACGAAGAACAACAGCAGCAACCGGAGGGGAGGATCAACATCGGCAGCCCGGCCAGAAAACATCAACGGATCCGTTGGTGTGATCGTGTGCATAAGGAAATCAAACACGAATCGAGGTTACGTCGCTCGTCCGAGACGCCACTTTTATTCGATCACAAGCGTCCATTGCATCCGTGCATGTTTTAGGACATGTTTATGTTGTGTTTGATGTGTGTGCAATAGTTTGGATGCGTTGTGGTGATAATTGAAGGATCAGTGAGCATCGGATGTGAGTTTTCTGCAAGTTCTGGGCTGCAGATGTGTCGTACCCGCGACTATCCTGGGTCGCACCCGCGACGGGAGGAAAATCCCTGAACTGACAAGGTCGACATTGACGTCCCTTCTTGGATCCGTTGGATCGTTGGTCGTTTTCCCTGAAATTATTGAGAAGGTCGAACATGGCATCCCTTCTTTGATCCATTACGATCATTTCTTGCATCCTTGAATAGCCTTGGTGGCATTATTGAGTCATTGCACTCAAGTATTATCCTCTGAGTCATCATCACGGGTGAGAACTAGCTAGGGAGCGGTGGGCATCCCACATCCTCTTTGCATGCATGCGGCGGCTTCTACGCCGTTATGGCGGGGCCACGGGCTGCTCTCTGTAGGAAGGCCCAAATTATCTCAATGCTGGCATATGGTGCCTCATTGAATGCGCACAAAAGGTGCAAGGCGACGCACGGAATAGGCAGGTACAAAAACATAATCTATTGGGTAGCCCGGCTGACGATCGACACTTTATCTCTGTACTCCGAGTCGGTCATATCCTTGGACTTGCAGCTTTTGAGTCAAGTCATGAACCCTAAATAAATGCAAAAGAAAGGAATGGCTCTTAAAGCGATACGAAGCCATATAAGCAATGTGAAACAATACTGTTTGATATGGCGTCCATATTTTTCTATCATGTATAAAAATGTTTTAGGTACTTGCGACGATTGTCATAGCCGTTAGCGGAAGTTCCCTGTAATTGGGATTCATACACCTTAGGTTGTTGAGCTTCGTTAGCTCACGGTTATGTGTTTCAATTGCAGGTATGCCCCCAACAGCACCTGAAGGGTCTTAATGTGAGCTTGCATGCATATAGATGATCTCACGTGCTTCGGATATTATAGAAAATTAGATGCCTATTATTATTTAATGTAATATTCGACCTGGATAGCTTTTGCATAAATGTTGTAACTAAAACAGGTATTCGAAATTGTAAGCTATGAATATGGCTACTATTTATAGTTTTCTTGACTTCTATACCCCTAAACCCATTTGGTTTATTTGGCCTTGTCACGGACTGGGTTCGTGACGACATAACGCTCACGTGTCTTCCGGTACGGAAATCCGGGGGCGTTACACTACATTAGGAAGTTGCATATGGGATTTAGAGAGAAGCTTCTTCATGGTTCTGATTCTTTCGTCTTTATGCTCATCATTCAGCATGGCATGTCTTTCATCTGTTGCCACGGGCTGTGGTATCATTCTAGACCCCTCATTGGACACCTTGAATAGTCGTTCGAAGTCTTCTGGGGTGATCATGATCCCTATCTTCTTGCTTGAGGTGTACATGATTTTCTGGAAGTCGTTTGCAACCCTTGCTTTTTCAATGAAGTCCAAGACCTAATCTTCGAAGATTTGGCTAGTTCGTTCACACAAGTACTTCAATCCGGCATCTTGAATCAGTTTCGCGATCTACTTGACTTCGTCGGATTTGTCCTTTAGGGTTTCGAAGTCGAGGACGAGACCCCGGTTTGCAATTCCACTTTCTTGGTCTCCTTTTCGTCCCTTTTTCTGGGATTCGAGTGTGTTTGTGTTCTTTTGGAGGATGATGGGGAGTTGGATTGTGTGTTGGCCATTTTCTAAACTAATTTCGATCGAAAGTTTGAGTTTAAGAGAAAGAGAGTGAGACTGATGAGTGTTAGGGTTTTGCAGTTGAGAGCTTTGAGAGTTCGAGTACTTAGAGAGAGAGTAAAGAGTATTAATCTTCTCAAGCACTCGAGTATTTATAAGTGACAAAAGTTATCGTTGTAAATCTTGAAAAATAGTGTTTGCCTTTCTTTTCATAAAACAGTCATTGTCTTGACCATTGCAAGATTCTGGCATTAAAAACAATAATTCTATTTCCTTCAAAAAATAGCAATGCAGAAGAAGGGGGTTTGAATACTAGTCTGCGTCTCACTATACAGTAGAACAGTAGAACAGTAGAGCATTTTTTGTCTTATTCATTTAAGTCAATCATATCCAATTCTCCCCTGAGATCGATAAATTTTCTCTCATCAAGAAACTTCGTAAAAATATCTGTAATTTGTTTTTCTATAAAAATATATTCTAATTTAATATGACCTTTTTGTACATGATCCCTGATAAAATGATATCTGACATCGATGTGTTTGGTTCTCGAATGAAAAACAAAATTTTCTGAAATAGCCATTGCAGACATGCTGTCACAAAGAATTACTGTTTTTGAAAACTTAAATCCATAGTCTACAAGTTGTGACCTCATCCATAAAATTTATGCAGCACAGCTTCCTGTTGCAATATACTCAGCTTTTACAGTAGAGGTCGAGACGGTCGTCTGCTTTTTACTAAACCAGGATACGATCCTTGCACCTAAAAATTGGCATGTTTCACTTGTGTTTTTTCTATCAACCCTACACCCTGTAAAGTCTACATCTAAATAACCAATTAGTGTAAAATCAGATTCCTTGGGATACCATTTACCCGGATCAGGGGTTTCTTTGAGATATCTAATAATCCTCTTGATTGTAGTATAATGGGATTCGTTGGGATCAAATTGATATCTAGCACAAACACAGACAGCATAGAGAATATCTAGTCTTCTAGCAGTCTAATATAATAATGAACCTATAATCCCTCTGTATAGTGTTTGGTTAATTGGTTTTCCACTTTCATCTTTATCAATCTTTGCAGTAGAGCTCATTGGTGTCTCATATGACTTGTATTTTTCAGTCCAAATTTTTTAATTGTGTTTCTCAGATATTTAGCTTGATTTATGAATATTTCACTCTTCAATTGCTATACTTGAAGTCCTAGAAAGTATTTTAATTCTCCCATTAGGCTTATCTGAAATTTGAACTTCATTAGTGCAGCAAACCCTTCACACAGTTTATCACTATTGCATCCAAATATAATGTCATCAACGTATATTTGCACTAATAGAGTGTAATCTTGATATTTCTTAAGAAATAAGATGGTGTCTACTTTTCCTCTTTGAAAGTCATTATCACAGATAAAAGTGGAGAGAGTTTCATACCATGCCCTTGGAGCCTGTTTCAGTCCATATAGGGCCATTTCTAACTTGTAAACATGATCAGGATGTTCATAGTCTTTAAATCTTTGAGGTTGTTCAACATAGACTTCTTCCTGAAGCTTTCAATTGAGGAATACACTTTTCACATCCATTTGATAAAATTTGAATCCTTGGAATGTAGCATAGGCAAGGAACATTCTTATGGCTTCGAGTCTTTCAACTGGAGCAAACATTTCATCAAAATCTATTCCTTCTTCCAGAGAGTATCCTTCAGCAACCAATCTATCTTTGTTACTGATGATTATTCCGTTTTCATCCGTCTTGTTTCTAAAGATCAATTTGCAGCCTACTACTGGATATTCCTTTGATCTGGGGACTAGATAACATACTTCATTCCTTTGAAATTCATTTAACTCCTCCTACATGACATCTATCCAGTTTGAGTCACTTAGAGCTTGTTTGATGGTCTTTGGTTCCATTTCTGATATGTAACATGTAGACGGGCACTCCAACGCTATTGCTCTTCTGGTCTGCACTTGAGCATCTCTGTCTGCAATGAACACATCTTGGTTATGTGATTTAATCGATCTTCTTTTATCATGTACTTCATCAAGTGTTGTTTCCTCGAGTTGCTCCAGAATTGCAGACGATTTGCCTTCTGCCGTTATTTCTTTGTCTTCTACAGTGGGTGTAGACTGTTTATCCTTTACTGCATCATCTGAATGCTGGTCTGCAACCTGTTTATTATCTGCACAGGCATATTCTTCATCGAAGACGTTAGCAATACGAGGTGAACTAATGATTTCATCAAAAGACAAGTGTAAAGACTCTTCAACTAATCCTGTTATCTTATTGTAAACTCTAAATTCTTTGCTAGTTGTGGAGTATCCTAGGAATATTCCTTTATCTGACTTAGGATAAAATTTTCCTAGGTGTGGTTTCTCGTTATATGAATATAGCATTTGCAGCCGAATACATGAAAGTACTCAACACTTGGTGTCTTTCCGTTTCATAACTCATACGGTGTCTTTTTGTGCATCTTGTATATGAGGCACCTGTTTAGGACATAGCAAGCAATGTTTACTGCTTTTGCCCAATAACTTTTAGGAAAATTTGCATCTGAGAGCATTGCCTTAACTGCCTCTATTAGTGTTCTATTTTACCTCTCAGTCACACCATTTTTGTGTAGTGTTCTAGGTACGAAGAAGTTGTGTGTTATGCCATGATCATCACAGTATTTGTCCACACTAGATTGGTCAAATTTTATTCCATGATCACTTCTAATGGTAATCACATCAACTCCCTTCTTATTCTGAACTTGTCTAGAAACCTAGTCAGTAGACTGTAGGTCTCACTTTTCTTATGCATGAATATTACCCAAGTATAACTTGAGTAATTATCTAAAACTATAAGTGTATATTTCTTCCTTCTTATACTTTTCGCTTCCACTGGTCCAAATAGATCCATGTGAAGGAGTTCAAGAACTCTAGTGGATTCTGTGGAATTCACAGGTTTGAAGCTAGTCTTAGTCTGTTTTTCTTCTTGACAGGATTTGTTCAGTTTATCTTTTTGAACCTTGATTTAAGGTAGACCTCTCACCAAGTTGTTTGAGAAAAGTTTAGAGATTGTTTTGAAGTTAAGATGTGCTAGCCTCTTGTGCCACAACCAATTTATGTCCTCAGATTCATTTGTATAGAAACAAGTGGTCTGTTTAGAGTGGGACATATTGAAGTCTACTGCATAGATATTTTCTTTTCTACAGCCTACGAGTTTGACTTCTTTGGTTGTTTTATCTCTTACTTTACATATATCCTTTTGTAAAGGAGACGTCATAATTCTTGTCGCGTAATTGGCTTATGAGCAAAAGATTATGTTCTAGTCCCTTTATGTAGGAAATATTTCTAAAGATTAGGAAACCTGTACCAAGGGTTCCATAACCTTTAGTCTTACCTGTCTTACCTCCTCCAAATATGACTAGGGGACCTTCCTCTTTTTTTGTATTCTTTCAACAGACTTTTGTTCCCAGTCATATGTCCTGAGCATCCACTATACAAGTATCAAGCTTTATCGTCATGCTCCTGCATGAAATTCAAATCTCATACATGATACCCATAAACATAGGTCCTTATTTGTTAACCTTGGGCACCCACACTTGAATGATTTTCTTGTGTGGTGTCCTACATTTGAATGCCTTATGACCCTTTTTGCCACAACTATACCATATGACCTTTGGTCTTGCTATCTTAGGTCTTCTGTTTGCATTTTTTATTTCCCTATATTGCATATGGCATATGCAGTAGTGTCTAGGGTGTGGTTTGTTCCATGCAGTATTGGCGGTTGTGTTCCATATTGAGTAATTTGGTGCATAGTGGGGTTTCGAGGTTCCATAACCTATTTTTCTATAGAGCATAGCTCCCTTAGGCTTGATAGTATGCATCACTTGGGGTTGTTTCACCTTCTGCTTAGCTGGAGCAGCAGAGATGTCAATCTTCTTTATTTGAGCAGTAGAGTCTTGACTCTTCTGCTTCTCTGTAGTAGAGGTCTGACCCATCTGCAATATTTTTGCAGAAGGTTGTTCAACCTTTGCATTGCTGACTGGAGGGATTTCTTTAGCAATTAAGGATTGAATCTCATTGATCCACCTTCTATATCCCAATCCAGATCGATCATATGAGGATTGACCCATGATCAACATCTTTTGAAGATCTAAGGTCTTTCCATTACATATGTCAACCTGCTTTTGTAGTTTAGCATTCTTATTGGTGAGTTTATCCACCGTTTCGGTGAGAAATTTCACTTTCTCATATGATTCCTTAAGTTCATTTTTGGCCACTAGTAAATCATTTGATATCTTTTCAATTTCCTCACACGTCAGATTGTAATTCTCTTTGAAAATTTCAACCAACTCAAGATTTTTTTTATTTTCCCTTGTAAGGGCAATAAAGTTCTTAGAGTTTTCTATTAGAGCCTCTTTTAGTTCCTCAACAGAAGCATCAGATAAGGAAAAATCAAATATCTGTTGCTTATCTTCATTTTTGGCCATAAGACAGAGCAGTGTATTTGAAATTGTCTCTAAGGAAAAATCATTTGATTCTCTAATTTCAATAGCCTTTGTGCCCCATGCTTCTCCAAGAGATCTCATGAACTTCAGGTTGACTTCTTTATTGTCAAATGTCTTTCCTAGTGTCTTTAGATTGTTGATCAGGATATTGAATCTCTCATAGTAGTGAGATTTTCGTCTGTCCTCATGGATCGCCAATCATACTACTGCATCAAAACATCCTTTCTTTTTTTCCTTATCTCATTTGTTCCTTTATTTCTGAGCAGTAGACCATCCCAAACTTCTTTTGCTTTGGAAGTGTGGACTAGGATCTTGAACATGGCATCATCCGAGGCCTTGAAGATTTAGTTTCTCCCCTTCCTGTCTATCAGTACCAGATCCCAGTCTTCCTTTGTCCATAAGGACTTTGGCTTGTCAACTTCTTTTGTGGCATCTAGTGGATCTGGCATCTTTGGTATATGAGGGCCATCTGTGACAATGTCATGCATTCTCTCATCAATTGAGTCAAGATGGGACAACATTCTCAGCTTACAATGGTTGAATTTGTCGAATGAGCACACTGATGGTTCACGGCTGTTAGGATACTTAGGTAGCTTTGGAGAAGCCATTCTTTCTTCACAAAATAAATTGTTAGTAACTTCTCTCGCAAGTAACAAGCAGAGGGGGGTGAATAACTGTTAAGTCTAGAAAGTCGAGCTCTGATACCAATTGTAAATCAAAGAGTTTACAATGAATAGCCTAGAGGGGGGTGAATAGTTTATTCAAAAATTTTCACAGTTTAGTGCAGCCTGGTCTTGACTAGTATGCACTTAACCTTCTGCAGACTTGTGGAATGAGCCTGCAATAGATACAATAGTATGTCAAGTTTGTCTCTTGTGTGTCCTGGATTGTTTTCTAACAGTTCTAAGTATAAGATGAAAAGAAGTAAGGGACACAAGATTTTATACCGGTTCAGACAATCATTGTCAACTGATCAACGAAGGGTTAGTCCAATCTTTCCTTGGTAACCGATGTGGTCAAGCCAAGATGTGAGTTTCACTATCTTTTTGTTTGTGACTTACAAGACAACCCCTTTCGAGTACAGAACTTGCTAAGGCTAGGACCTAGATTGTTGCACATATCTTTTCCAAAAGCTCTGCTGCAGATATTGTTCTTGGTGCAGACTAGTTGTAACGCCCCGAACTCCGCTGCTAGGACACGTGGCGTTATGCCGTCACGAACCCGGTTCATGACAAGGCTAACTA
>JAOVYX010004173.1:0-10430 GCA_035668315.1 Drosera spatulata
TGAAACATCAAGCATTAAATCGACTTGCACATCTGCACTATCCGGATTCACCCTCACCTAAAACAACACAAAAAAACCCATCAAAACGTCAAGATTTCCAACCCGATCCCTACATAGACACCAGATCATTCACACGAAACAACACAAAACAATCCAAACTATCTTATACCTCTGTGCATCGCTCATACGGACGCCACGACGGCCTCAACGGAGACTGCAACACATATAGCTACAACATCAACACCAATCATCTCATCAATATCCCAACATACTAATCCTCAATCAGAACAAAAAATTCTAAAAACAACAACCACTTCTTTACAATCATCTCAAGACACTGAAAGCAATTTGACTCATGTCATAAAACGGACAGATACACAGAATTTGCAACTAACTAAAGAACCACAATCGCCATCAGCATTAACCATCGGGCACAACTGCCATCAGCACTAACGAGTGGCACAGTTTCCATCAGTATTTCCACACAACAAATTCATCTTTCTCGAATCAACCATTAGATATCCCTAACACTCTCCCCACCTTGGTGTTATCATCCACAGGCGGAGGATTGAAAAATACATCGAATTCACACTCAACGACATCTTCCTCCTCTTCCACATTCGCCTAGCCGTCACATTCTCCTCCTCCATCGGCTCCGCACTCGATTTTTCCAATTTCAGTACCGATACCATCTCGGCCGCTTCATCGCCACCATCGTAGTCCATTTTCTCCACCGTCACAGGCAAATAAGAATTCTGAGAAGGAAAAGAATCCTCTTCCTTTTTTGACGGAGACTTGTGGTTTGGCGCCTCTCGGTGTGAACTTCATCGGTTTCTTCGACCGAGGCAGCGGCGGCGACGGCGCTGTTCTTGTTGGTGGTGGTTTGGGGGCGGATTCGACGTCCAGGATGTCGTCAAATTCCATTGGCGGCGGCGGCGGCGATCGCCGGCGGGGAGTCGTCGGAGAGGTTTTGAGGGTCGTGTTGGGGTTTTGGCTGGGGCGTGGAGGATGCGGTGTACACTCACGAACCTCACGGTCTTGTGAGTTTGGGAAAGGAAATAAATAGGGCTAAGGAAACGTGGAGTTTAAAAAAAATTTTAAAAAAAAGTTTCATTAGTTGATGTGTTTTAATAACACAAAATTTATATATTATTGATAACAATTTTTGTTTTTTTTTTTTTGAGAATAATATTTTCTCTCTTTGAAATATTGAGCTCTTGAAGTTTAAAAATATGCTTTTAATTTTTATAATTCAAATAAAATGATACTCTTTGTCCCATATTATAGATCGTATTATTTTATTTGAGTCGTCCCAAAATATAATAAACATATTATATTTAGTAACATTTTTACATTAAAAAAAATCAAAACAAGTCATCATCTGGTATAATACATCCACTACCTTCTTCTTCTTTCTGTCTTATTCTCTCTCCTAAATCCCACTTACACCCCACTATCACTAAAAAAATATTATTTTTTCATTAAATCCCATAAAAATTCAACACATACATAAATCCGCGTGACAGATCAAAAGATTTGTTATATTTTAGGACGGAGGTAGTATTAATTTAGCACGAAATCATATTAGATACGTTCATAAAAAAATCATATGTATATTCTTTATAAGTTTTAAAAAAAGTTAAAATATTTTGACGCGAAACACTATTTAAAAAAATTAATAAAGAAAACACATGCATATTTTCAAAGTTTAAAGGGGTCATTTATCACTATTGAATAGTTCAAGGGGGTTTTATGCTTTTTTCCCTTAATATTTGTTTATGGGAAAAATAACATTTAACCTTTGAATTTTTAATTTTTTGCACGTAATCCTCTCAATTTTGAAAATGAGCACATGCTCCCTTCGAGGGGGATTTTCTATAAAAAAAAAAAAACTTTTCAGGGGTGTCATATGTGAAAAATCAAGGTTTTTTCAAAATTTAGAATGATTAAGTGATTATTTTTATAGTTCAAGAAAGTAAAATACAACCTAATGATAGTTGAGGGAGGTTAAATGTTATTTTTCTTTGTTTAGATTAAAAGATTATTAATGAAGTAAAGATTTTATTTATTTTGGGACTGAAAAAAAATGTTCTAATTTATATTAAACGGAGGGAGTAGAATAAAAGAGAAAACAAAGTAATAGAAAAGATTTATTTTCCAATTTTTATGATTGTGAGTTCTAAAAGATAGAATAAAAAATGATTTCCTCTATCATGTTCGTGAGATACCAAGAAAAAAAAAGAAAACTTTTTTTAACGAAGTACTCACTTATCCTTATTTTTAAAACAAAGCAACACATAACAAGTGAAGGTGTAGTTTGAATTCCAATAAAATCATATATCACTTTTTTTTTCCCCTTTCATATCTATCATGTATGGCAGAAAAACTTTGGAAGAAAAATGGGCATCAGTTTCCTCTCAAATCTATTCTTTTTCATCCATCAATAAGCACACAAGCATGTCATCCAAATAAAAAATCACCCATATTTCTTTCTTTTCCTTTCTTTTCACATCAAATACTAAATCACAAGCACACTCTTTGGGTCGAAATAGTTTTCGACTAACGGAAAATTTTATTACATAACATCTCTCATACAATTGCTTGCATAACCCTATAGCAATATCCTGTCATCGTCTCTCTTCTACATTTTATATCAAGAAATTTAAAAGGATCATCAATTTATAAACAACATCAAAAGGGGTAACAAATTCAACTCTAATGACACGATTATTCCTAAGGAGGTAGGACACAAAATAATACGGAATAAACCATCTTCCACTTGTATGAACCTGTTAGGAAGTAAACGAAGTAGGACAGAAAATAGTAAAAATACAAAGACACGATTTTTACGTGAAAAATCCCTCGATGTGAGGAGTAAAAAACCACGAGGCCGGAACCCACTTCATACCTCCACTATCAACAAAATAATGGGTACATAATCTTCTCTCTAGATAGCACTAGAGGTAAACTAATCGAGCAATCAATCAGATCGACGAAACAAGGCAAACAGTCAAATTCGTCGAAAAAATTACAGCCCCCTTCGGACTACGATAACTCAGCCTATATACCTCCAAACGACGTACCCTTAGTTTTCAATCAAAGATTGATGAGTTAGGAACGCGCTCATCAAATTTAACGACAATCCAACAGTGTCTCAACCTCCGTTCAGCCTCTTGAAATGGACTGCTGCAACCAGAAAACTAGAACCAAGAAACTGTTGATAAAGAGTTGATGTTCCCTGTTGCTGCGATGTGTTGTTGAATCTCTTTGCTGATCAAAAACTTCAGTTTCCCTTCTTTTTGGCTTGTGGAAAGCAAAGGTAGAACCTCATGCTGCTCTGTACGTGGCTGCACCCCAAAGATCTAATCTTATACACGGTTCTCTCTCTCAGATCTCATACGATTCTCCAATCACTAAACCTAAATCCCAAAAATATCTCTATTTATATTTTTGGTCACAAAATAACCAAGCCAATAAAATCAAATTCTTCCATCTTTTCTTTCCACACATGGTAATTCGAACCATTCAACATAATCATTCTACTCATATTTGTTTCTATTGTTCAACACAAGTCAAACCAAGTACGACCTCGGCTCTGATACCACTTTGATGGGAGGTAGGACACAAAATAATACGGAATAACCATCTCCCACTTGTATAAACCTCTTAGGAAGTAAACGAAGTAGAATAGAAAATAGTAAAGATGCAAAGACATGTGTGAGGATATGTGTGAGTAGGTTTACCTACATCGACCGTGGAGAAAAAGAAAGAGTAGTATATATATATGAACAACCCATAACCCATCAGCTTAAGCTTTTGGGTTAACAGTTGGGCCCAGTTCATATGTGTTTTCTACTCAGACCCGATTAGAGCGTGGTTTCCTTCCTTGGGCTCTCCCCTGAATCGTAACAAGTGGTATCAGAGCCCATGGTTTGTTGGGCCGGGGTGCGCAAGTTAAGGATCCCTTGGTGCATTGGTGGTCCACAAAGAGGGTTGATCAGGTGCGCAAGTGACCCAAACCAAGTATGTAGGTAGAGAAGACCCATGGATTCAGGCTCAAGGGGGAGTTGGTGATGTAGAAGGACTCACACATAAGGGGGAGATTGTTGAGGATATGTGTGAGTAGGTTTATCCACATCGACCGTGGAGAAAAAGAAAGAGTAGTATATATATATATATGAACAACCCATAACCCATCAGCTTAAGCTTTTGGGTTAACATTTGGGCCTAGTTCACATGTGTATTCTACTCAGACCCGGTTAGGGCGTGATTTCTTCCCTTGGGCTCTCCCCTGAATCGTAACAAGTGTCATATCTCATATATAAAGGTCACCAGCTTTCTTCTTCGCAAGTTCATTTTGCTGGTCTTGCCCTTGGCCGCCAGCGCAAACCACTTGATCCACATCTCCCAGTTTCGCACACAACAATTCCTCATCTTCGAGTTTTGCAGTAGCATTATAAGCATGTCTCTGGTAAACTCACATAAACAAAATAGGTGATCTCGACTTTCAATGGCACCATTACAAAGCCCACATCTATCATCATGTATAATGCCTTTTTTGCACAGTCATTTCCTAGTACGAATTCTACTCATATCAACAAGCCAAAAAGTAAATGTAACGCCCCAATTTTCCAATAACATATTAACACATAATATACAAATAACGTCATTGCCGCTGAGTCTCAAAACCCCAGTGAAAGTCCCAGAAATAACCTAGAGGGGAGGAGGGTGAATAGGTTATCTAAAAAATTTTATAAGGCAACACAATAAAGCTATTGGTTAGACTGTACTATCTGAGTCTGCTACAGTTAGCAGAAGTTCTGCAGTTGAGACTTTAGCCTTCAAAAGTTTGTCTCTTTGGACCTTTTGAGATTCAGCTAACAGTTTAGAAATAAAGGACATTGCAGAAATATAAATGACACAGGATTTATATTGGTTCAGACACCTGCTACCAACAAGTAACAGGAGCTTAGTCCAGTCTTCCCTTGGTGACCAATATAGCCAAGCCAAGGGGAGATTCATTATCTTCTTGTTTGTGGCTTACAAGAGAAACCCCTTTACAACAAGACTCTTCTTGCTAAATGATGAAGAACCTAGATCTTGTAGTGCTCTGCTGCTATTGTTGTTCTTCACTTGCAGACTAGTGAACCTTCTTCGGAGATCCTAAATCTTCAATTCAGATTATGCATAGCAAGTCTTCAAGGCTTTTCTTTCTTTGAAAGCTCTCAAATGATGTTCAAACTTTCTCAGACTTGTCCAACGTTTTCTCTTGTGCATTGTGTCTTCCCTTTTGTAGGCTCAGGAAACCAGAACCCGTGATTGTACGATCTGATGGTGACAGCTTTGTCCTCTACTGTAGTATATTGACCTTGCTTCACCTTTTCTGATATTGTACACATCATCTTTGCCTTAACTTCTCATTTTTTACCCCTTCCTTGTTCCTTTTTATTCCAACATAATTTATACTGCACACAAACTCATGCACCAGGTCTACTGCACGCCTCTCTGCACAGTCTCTGTTGTAGTCCTCTACCGTCAGCCTCTGCTGCACCCTCGGCTGCATGGGCTTTGCTGCATAATCTTCATATCTAGCCTTTCTACAACTTCTCTTGCACCAAGTACTCCAGCCAATCTGCTGCAACTTAGCTCCCACTCAACAGCTTTCAGACTTCATCTGCTCAGTCTGTCAGTGTAGCTTCGTCTACACCCAGTACTGCACTCAATCTTCTGTAATTCAGCTTGCATACTTGCACTACGATATGGCTCACTTTACTTTGCTGCTGGAACTGGCTTTGAACATCGGAATGGTCCTAGATCATGAGAACTCTGAGATACTATTGCTGCCGTATGCATCTAATCTTTGGCATGTATTTTTGTAGCCCTCTTTTGCAGCCTAGTCTGCGTAGCAGTCTGCTGCTGTGTGGTCTGTAGACTGGTCCTTTACAGTACAGCCTCCTTGTGGATCTGTTCTGTATCTGCTGCAAACGCTTCATCCATCTTCCTCAACTCTTCTGCAAGCTCTTCCTCTTCTGTAGTGAGAGTTGGCTCAGGCATGCTGCTCACTATTGTCCTTTTCCTCCTCAGTTTGTGCTGCTTGACAAACTCCTGCAGCATTTTGAGGCTTTCACAGGAGAGCATCAGTCTGTGCTCTGTGCTCTTGGGCCTTCCTTCTTAGCTCTTTAACATATTGAAGTGCCTCTTTAGACTTTCTTCTCTCCTCTGGGTCTTTTGCTTGTTTCTTAGCGGCCCAGACTTCTTCTGCTGTCCTTACTTGGACAATTTCCAGCTCATCATCATCATCAGCATATGGGACAAGAGCCAAAGCTATTGTTGTTGATGGTCTGTTGTGATGGTTGTTGTTGTTGTGGCTGGCACGTCTGTAGTAGTCTGAGTGATTGTGATGCCAGCTGTTCCAGTGGGGACTTCTTGTGGGATTGAGGCATCAAGGTCTCGAAGCTTTGCTTCAATATCCTCAATCTCCTTTCGTGTGTATCCCCTCGTAACTATCTCCTTTCTAAACTCAGCTCGAGGACCCTTCTGAGTTTCTTTGAAGCTCATCATTGAACCCAGTATGAGCTGTTGTAGGTCTTCATTTGCTCCTCCCTTTATGAACTCCAAAGCCACATTGGAGTCGTGCAGAGCTGTCACTTTGGGGATCTTTGGGGGAAGTGTTCTTGAGGATGAGCCTTTCTCAATGGCAGTAATTGGTTCTATGATTTGTTGGTCTGCACTTGCTTCCTCAGTCTGCACGTCTGTAGGTGCATCATCCGTTTGCACTATTGCAGGTGCAGTGGTGGTCTGCATGTCTGTACTTGCTTCTTCAGTCTACAAGTCTGCAGACTGTTTTTCTTCCTCAATGACCCTTCTTGGAGTTGGCTGTTCCGATTCCTCAGAGGATTGGAGGATCAACTTTCTCTTTGGAGGTTTGATAGCCTTAGGAGCTGCCTTTTTCTTGGGCTCTTGAGCCCTCTGCTGTACTGCAGGCTTTGCTGCAGGTTTTGGTGGTGGTTGCGATTATGCTGCAGTGGCTTTCCTCGCCTTTGTTAAACCTGCTGGCAATCTTCCAGTCTTTTTTGTGTCGATTTGTTTAGAGATGATCCATGGCCTTCCCTGAGCGTCAGACAACTTCAACTTGTTCTTCAGAACGATATTGAGAACCCTGCCATAGAGAGGCTGCCTGGCCTCTACTGCACTAGCCAGTTGATATATCATCAAACTGGCCCAGTTGACCTTGTGTCTCACCAGGATGGCACACATGATTTCTTGCTGATCCTGAGTGATTTGGTCTTTTGAAAACTCCCTAGACATGATGGCCTTCTTGATCACATCTGCAAGAAATTTGTGTTCCTTTGATAGGAACTTCTTCATCATTCCGATGCCTTCTTTCTGATGCTCAGTTCCAAGCATCGCAAGCCGTCTGCCTGAGATATCGCTTGGAGGAGTCACCCTTGTACCTTCATTCTATAATCTAAAGATGCGTGCCATATCATCTGCAGTGATTTGGACCGTTGTCTTCTTGTAGATGTAGTTGATTTATTGGAAGTTGTCCGTGACCTTAGCTTTCTTAATGAACTCCATTACCTCATCATCATAGATTCGGCTAGGAGTTTCACACAAGTACTTGAGACCGGCTTCTTGTATGCTGTCCACAACTTCTCGGACTTTGTCTGACTCATAAATTAGAGTCTCGAAGTCGACAACGACCCCTGTTTGCAATTCTTTCCGTGTAGGGCTCATCTGTGCCCTTTGAGATTTTGAGGGTGTTGATGAAGTTGGTTTGTTGGCCATTTAGTGTTCAAAAAAGTAAGTTCGCAAGATTCAGAGTGAAAATCAGTGAGAGTTTGAGAGCAATCAGAGAGAATTGAGAGTTAGGGTTTGCTTGATTGCTTAGAGAGAGAGATAGAATCGTAAAGTAAATTCCGTAGCAGTTCTCTCTCCTATTATAGTTACTGTGTATTTTTACGTTGAAATCCAAAAAGTAACTGTTACACAGTTTTCCAGAATTATTCTGCCCATTACGAAAATCAAAGAGATAATTATGAAAACTGTTTCTTTCCAAAAATAGCAACAGTAGAGTGACACTTGTCTCTAGTCTGTATGGCTTGTGTAGTAGAGCAATAGAGGAAAGTCACTCGTCTGCATTAATTGAAAATCACTAAGTTCGTTACAAGTAGCTTGCTCGTCTGCATCTACACATGCAGTAGAGCAATGTTACTCTTCTCCATCCTTTGAAAGTATTAAACCCATTTGAAATAACCTACTCATTTGCTTTTACACCTGCAGTAGAGCAGTATACATGGCCATTTTAC
Organism: Drosera spatulata; assembly: GCA_035668315.1. NCBI lineage: Eukaryota > Viridiplantae > Streptophyta > Magnoliopsida > Caryophyllales > Droseraceae > Drosera > Drosera spatulata. The sequence goes on from JAOVYX010004173.1 coordinate 8,310, forward strand.
TCATTCAAATTTATCATGCCCAGCTCTCCTCTAAACATGATAAATTTGTTTTCATCTAAGGGTTTAGTAAAAATGCTTGCAATTTGTTTTTCTGTTGAAATGTATTCCAATTTTATATGTCCTTCTGCACATGATCTCTGATAAAATGATATCTCACATCAATGTGCTTGGTCCTTGAATGAAAAACAGGATTTTCAAAAATTGTCATTGCAGATGTGTTATCACAAAATATGTTTGTTTTTGAAAACGTTAGTCCATAGTCTGCAAACTGAGGCCTCATCCAAAGTACCTGTGCAGCAGCTTCCTGCAGCTATGTATTCTACTTCTGCCGTAGAGGTTGAGACAGTGGTCCCGACCATTGAGGTTGAGACAGTGGTCTGCTCCTTGCTGAACCAAGAAATCAACCTTGCACCTAAAAATTGACATGTACCACTTGTGTTTTTTCTGTCAACCCTGCAATCTGCAAAGTCTGCATCTAAATAACCAGTTAGTACAAAATCTGAATCCTTTGGATACCATTTACCTAGGTTAAGAGTTCCTTTGAGATATCTCAGGATTCTCTTGACTGCAGTACAATGGGTGTAATGCCCTCGGATTTCCCGTATCGGATTACACGTGGGCGTTATGCCATCACGGACCCGGGCGCGACATCCCTGTGAACCAAAATCCCAGATTTTTCCCCCCGTCGAGGGCGCGACACTCCCCCGTCATGGGCACGACGCCATTGTGCAGTCAAAATTGGCAGATTTTTCTCGTCGCGGGCGTGACCTAGGATGGTCGCGACCGCGATTGTTCTGCAGCCCAGAACGTCCAGAATCCCGCCTTCGACGTTCACAGATTCTTCATTTGACATCAAAACGCATACAATCCATTCCTCAAACATCAAAACATGTCCCATAACATGCACGGATGCAAAGAACGCTTCTGATCGAATAAAAGAGGCATCTCGGGCGAGTGAGGTTACCTCATTTCGTGTTTGGTTTCCCTCGGCTCGTTGCTGCCGCTGCCCTTCCTGCCACTGCCGTCGCTAATCCTCCCATCCCTGCTGCTGCCCCACGCTCGTGTTGGCGTCGTGATGAAGAAAACCATGGTGGTGAAGGTGTGGTGATGATGATGATGATGCGCTGGCTGGAGAAAGCGGTGAAGATGATGGCGAAGGCTGGAGCTGTGTTGTTGATGGTCTCCTGATGGCAGAGATGGTGAAAGGTGAATGATGGTGGTAGTGGTTGGCAGTGGGAATGAGAGTGGAGGCGGGAATGGTAGGAGAATTAGATGAGGGTGCGCCTCAATGTGAAATTATCCGATCCGTCCCACGATACGTCTCGTTCAGTTTGTTATTTACCCAAATTTCATAATATTAACTCTTCGATAATTTATTTGCATCGATAGATTTATCACATATACGATAATATGACCTCCCGATCATAATTCATTATTTATGGGATTAAATCGATAGTCCTTACGTGCAACGTTTATAGCGTTATAACGTTGTAACGTTATTCGTTCGTAATATATATTGACTCGTTCAACTAATCATCCCAAATATTCCATCTTTATATTTGATTTAGCAATCAAATATTCTCTTGGATTAATCTATAACCCTTTTAGCGCGATTATATTTTAATTCGTAACGTTATATGTAACGTCTTTTATTCGCGTTTTATTTACATACGTACCGCACGTATATTATATATTCATTTCTAAATTCCCAAAATTTCTCGTGTATTACAGTGGGACTCCTTAGGATCAGATTGATACCTGACACAAACACAGACAGAGTACTGGATATCTGACCTACTTGCAGTAAGGTAAAGTAAAGATCCTATCATTTCTCTATATAATGTTTGATCTATATTTTGACCTTTTTCGTCTTTATCAATTTTAGCAGTAGATCTCATGGGGGTTTTGTTGGAGTTGAGTTTTCTAGGCCAAACTTTTTAATTAGATTGGTTAAGTATTTTGATTGTTTTATGAATATTCTTTTACGTAACTATTTCAATTGCAGACCTAGAAAGTATATTAATTCACCCATGAGACTCATTTTAAATTTAGATTTCATTAGTGCAGCAAACCTTTCGCATAGTTTGCTGTTAGTGCAACCAAAGATGATGTCATCTACGT
>JAOVYX010004174.1:0-10428 GCA_035668315.1 Drosera spatulata
GGTGTCCATTTTATCCCGAATTCCAGTTAAAACTTATTGTTTAGTTAGCCGTCCCATGACCGGATAGAAGCAAATGAAATCTTTCTCCTTTTAATTCTGGATGGTCCGTTCCGATTTTCTTGATGATGCATCTTGAACCCTGGCAGGCATGCGATAGTAGAAGAGCTGGCAGGGTTAGGTGCGATGGTTCATACATGCAGTCGAAATGAAGCTGAGTTGAATGCTTGCTTATTGGACTGGGCTTCATGTCACAGGCGCTGTGGCAGATGTTTCATCTCGTGCTCAAAGAGAGAAGCTGATCGAGACTGTTTCTTCTACATTTGGTAGGAAGCTCAACGTCCTCGTATATGTCCCTCCCTTCTGATCCCTTCGCTATCTCTACTAAATATTTTCAGATGGTCATTCTATTTTCATCTTACGTTGATTGTTTATTCTTGTCATGCTCAACACCGATATCACTTATTTTTGGGCTTCTGATTAATAGTAGATTGTTTGCTTTGTCCTTCGAATAATCACCAGTATATGGCACGGCTATATTCAAATTGTTGTGGTAAACACATTCAGATGCAAGTTGAAGTAAACAATGCGGATAACAAATCAATCAAAACAATCAAGCCGAGGAACACGAGACTTTTTACTTGAAAAACAATAACAAGTACGTAAAATAAATAACACAATAATTTACGTGGAAATCCTTATGGGAGAAAACCACGGACGGTCGCCGACGACAAAAAATCCATTAGTCAAACGAGGAGATACAAGAGAGTTTCATCGAACACAAAGAGCATAACAATAAGGGATATATAAATGAATCACTCATAAAACGAATTCCTTAAACTCTAACTATGTGTTTAACAAAAAAAAAAAAAAACAATAAGAATTTATTGTTCTTATGCTCTGATGCACTGCCCCTCTGCTTCTTCTTCCAAAGTCCCTGAAGCATTTATATAGCAAGCAACACACACGAAAATAACGCAGGAGAACCACAGACAAGACACGAGGACCACGGGGAGTGATTTGAGGCACACCAATTTGGACAATTGAATTGTCCAAGTCAACATCAACAACCTTGACTCAAATCAACTTCGTTGTCGTCGAGCAATCTCCACCTAGGCTTCAAACGAGCCTAACTGCTCTCTACTCTTAAGAACTTCAGTCAATGACGAAACTTTAATACAGAAATTGGTTTCGTCAACATATCTGCTAGATTCTCTCCAATAGCAATCTTAATCACCTTGACATCCTTCACGTTCCGAACAAAATAATATCGGATGTCAATATGCTTAGTCCTCTCATGATGCATCTGGTCACCGGTCAAGTGAATGGCTGATGAACTGTCATAGTGAACCACTGTACTGTCTTTCTTCACACCTAAGTCTGAAGCCAAATTCTTCAACCAAATAGCCTCCTTCACAGTTGAAGCAATAGTCATGAACTCTACTTCTGTAGTGCTCAAAGCTATAATATTCTGTAAAGTTGTCTTTCAAAAAACTGGCTCACCACAGAAAGTGAATACATACCCTATAAGTGACCTCCGACGATCCAGATCTCCAGCATAGTTTGAATCTGAGAAACCTTCAACATTTTCGCTGTCTCCACCTCGCCTTGCATCATAAATGAGGTTTAATCCTAATGAACCCTTGAGATACCTAAGGATCCACTTTACAGCCTGTCAGTGACCTTTATCAGGTCTTCCCATATAACGGCTGATTACTGACACTGCCCGTGACAAATCGGATCGAGTGCATACCATACCGTACATTAGGAAACCAACTACACTCGCATAAGGCAATCAGGCCATGCTCTTTATTTCGTCCTCAGTCTTCGGTGAAAACTCTAGAGATACCTTGAAGTGCGCTGCTAAGGGAGTACAAACCGATTTGGCATCTTTCATGCCAAATCGGTCTAGAACCTTTTCGATATACTTCTTCTGCCTCAAGGTCAAGACTGCACGCTTCCTATTCCGCTCGATCTCCATACCCAAGATCTTCTTTGCCGGGCCAAGATCCTTCATATCAAACTCACTATTGATTTGCGCCTTCAACATGTCAATAGTCCCCTTGTCTTTACCAGCGATCAACATATCATCTACATAAAGCAAAAGATATATCTGATTCCCATCAGGTTGTTGTTGATGATACATACACTGATCGTACAGACTTTATGTTTATCCAATGCTTGCCGTAAAGGTGTCAAACCTGTGATACCATTATCGGGACGACTGCTTCAACCCGTACAATGATTTCTTCAAAAGACAGACTCGGTCTTCCATTCCTGATAATGAAAAACCCTCTGACTGGTGCATATAGATCTCCTCTTCCAACTCACCGTGTTAGAATGTCGTCTTCACATCTATTTTCTCAAGTTCAAGATCAAACTTAGCAACCAAAGGTAGAAGAACTCGAATAGAAGTATGTCTGATTACAGGAGAAAAAACTTCAGTATAGTCAATACCTTTCTTTTGAGTGACACCCTTAACAACCAATCCGACCTTGAATTTCACATCGTCACCATCGCCTGCTTTCTTCTTTTTTAACACCCATTTGCACTTTACAGTGCGCTTTCCCTTCGGCAAGTGAAGTAGAGTCCAAGTGTTGTTCTTGTGAAGAGACTCTAGTTCCTCTTCCATAGCTGCAGTCCGAACTAACAACGGCCTCCCTGAATGACAAAGGCTCATTCTTAATTGGCTCGCTAATAATGTGAGCATATGCCACCAAATATGAATAGCCGTATCGAACTGGGGGTCTAATCTCTCGTCGTTTCCTGTCACGGCTAAGTTGGTACTGTTGTAGAGTGGGTCCCACCTGGACTGGATCTGGTACTAGTGGCTCTATCCCTGGATCTTCTGCTTCTTAAACTGGCTACAACACATCAATGGGAATTGTAAAATTCGAGGATTCCCCATCCTGATGCTCCATCTCAAATGTCGATCTCTCGACTGCTCGTGTCTACTTCACCCTTTGCTGAATGCTCCCGTGCTACTCAGCTTTCTTGGCTAGCATTGACTCTTCGTCAAACGTGACATCTCTACTGATGATGATCCCAGATAATGATGGATCAGTAGAGTACAATTTGTATCCTTTCACACCTGGCTGGTATCCAAGAAAGATGGTCTTCTTGGCCCTGGGTTGCAACTTTCCTTCGCTGACATGATAATATGCAGGACAACCGAAAACACGAAGGTTGTAGTAATCAGCGGGCTTACCAGACCAAGCCTCATAAGGTGTCTTCATGGATAACGCTGAGGAGGGTGACCTGTTTACTAGATAATAGGCCGTCATAACTACTTCAGCCCAAAATCGCTCCAACAACATACCCCAATCAACACGTACCGAGCTCGCTCCATGAGCGTTCGATTCATGCGCTCTGCTATTCCATTCTGCTGAGGTGTGTAAGTGACAGTACGATGCCTCACAATGCCTTTATCCTTACAGAACTCCAGAAATTGCTTGTTCACAAATTTCATCTCGTTGTCGGTTCGAAACCTCTTGATCTGCTTGTCGGTCTGCGTCTCAATCAACTTCAACCATTCCTTGAAGGTCTCAAATACCTCTGATTTTTCTTTTAAGAAATATATCCAGATATAACTGGAATAATTCTCGATGAATGTAATCGAGTGTCCTTTTCGTTCTGTGCACCGCACCACCAAACGACACTCTTTTTTACTTGTCGAGCTCACATCCCTCACAGAACCCGAGCTTCTATGTCTTCAAACCTCAAAGCAAACCTGCCGAACTTAAAATATTCATCCTCCTATTGGCCATATGCGCAAGCCGCATATGCCACAACTTCATCTCAGAACTACCTTTATCATCACGGACTGACAAAGAGTTTGCAACAGATGCAACTCCATCCTGCGTAGCGCCGATCAGATAGTACAATCCAGCACGAAGCCGAGCTTTCATAGTCACCATACGGTTTTCTTTAACCTCTATGTCCGCATCCTAAGAATGATAGGAACATCCTTCACGATCAAGAGAGCCAAAAAAAATAAGGTTCTGTCTCACTGTTGGAACATAACAAACATCTTTTAATGTCCGCACAATACCGTCCCACATCCGAATACGAACATCTCCCAGACCAAGGATCTTACAGGCAACATTGTTGTCCATAAGAACTATACCATCATCGGACTCAGCAAATGTGGAAAACCACTCCCGATGCGGACAAATGTGAAATGTGCATCCGGAATCCATCACCCACTTTGAAGTGGTTGTAACCAAAGACTCCACGACGGATGTAAGGACGGTCAAGACTGTCTGAGTCTCGATAATATCAACAACTGGGGCTTCTTTCTTCTTCTGTTTGTTCTTTAGCTTAGGACATTCGTTCCTCCAATATCCCTTCTGATGACAAGAGTCGGATTTCTTCGAGCTTCTACTCTTCGATCGGCCTCTGAACTTATCCTGTTGTCTTCGATCTTGTCTTCCTCTAATGAATAGCCCATCATTAGAACTCGACGGCCTGCATGACTCCGAAAGCTGGTGTCTCAGTTGGCTACTGGTCATAGACGTCTTAACGTCTTCTAACGACAAAGAGTCCCTACTATGAATCACAATAATCATAAAGGGTTCAAAGCTACTCGGGAGTGAACACAACAGAATCAACGTCGCTTCTTCATCATCAATGGTGACTCCAACACTTTTCAAACCAACAAGGATAGTTTGAAACTCCGTCAAATGCTTTTCCAATGAGGTAGTCGACTCCTTCATTTTAAAGAAAGGAAGACGCTGCTTCATGTATAAACGAGAAGCAACAGATTTGCTCATGTATAAGTTGGACAGCTTATCCCAAAAAGCCTTGGCAGACTTTTCCTCCAGGACGTTCTGAAGAATGTCGTCAGAAAGACACAGCAATAAAATCGTACATGTCTTCTTATCCATCTTCGTCTTATCTTCGTCTTTCATTTCTGCCAGTAACTTATCTTTGTCTTATCTTCGATTCCTTCTTGGATTAATAGAGCAACGACTTTGACTCTTCAAAATCCAAAATTATTTGTGCCATCGAATTTTTCAATATCAAATTTCATGGGTGCCATCAAAACAAGCTTTTTTAAAAAAAAAAAACTGTTCACGGCCGAAGTACTGTTCCTACCGGAGTACTGTTCACGTCGGACCTTTTTGTTCGTATACTATTCACATATACTGTTCAAAACACTGTGCTTATCCGTACACTGTTCACAGTACTCGAACACACTGTTCACAGTACCCTGAAAACATTATTCATCCAATGAAAAACAAAATTGTTTTGTGCAAAACAGACTCGTAAAAAATATAACTTAGATCCCAAACTTAACAACGTTCGTTCCTAAACCTACGTGGGCAAACCCGTTGTAGGAAATAAGGATAGAAACGCTCCCAAGTTTTGATACTAGTTTGCTACAACTGGGACAGTTTATTGCAGAACAAATAATAACAAGTGCGTAAAATAAATGACACAATGATTTACGTGGAAACCCTTACGGAAGAAAACCACGAGCGATCGCCCACGATAAAAAATCCACTAGTCAAACGAGGAGATACAAGAGAGCTCCATCGAACACAAAGAGCATAACAATAAGGGTATAGAAGTGACTCACTCCTAAAAGGAATCCCTTAAACTCTAACCATGTGTTTAACCTAAAGAAACAATGAGAATTTACTGTTCCTATGCTCTAATGCACCGCCCTTCTGCTTCTTCTTCCAAAGTCCCTGAAGCATTTATATAGCAACCAACACACACGGAAGTAACACTGGAGGACCACATACAAGACATGAGGACCACACGGGAGTGATTTGAATTGTCCAAGTCAACATCAACAAAACCCGTGAGGGTAAAATATCACGGGGTCTTTATCGAAATCCACCCAAACTTCCACTAATCATCAAGTTAATGGAGTGCACATCAATCTCCTCCTGTACCATACATAGAGGGCAACAAACATCAAGGTCATAATAAAGCTTGACAAGCAACACAATCTCACCAACACTAGGTGGAACTACAAGAGGAAAAACAACAACACAACAAACTCCTCCTCTAACACATGCAGAGAAAATCAATACTCAACTCAACAACATGGTTGGAATGTCAATCTCACCAAAGTTAGATGGTAAACAAAGAAAAAACGTCACACTAAGTCTCTCAGGACAACTGGCTGGAATTTGACCGGAAACAAGTCTTTCCGATGTCGGATCGACCTCAAACTTATACAGTTAGTAGACAACTTTAAGCTCTATAACATATCCGAAAGAATCATCGGGCAAGATTTAATCCTTCAAACAGTCAATGGACTGAACCTATCCTAAGAGCACCAAACCAAAATTTGCTCCGACTTTTTGCGAAAAACAACCCTGAAACTACCTTTCCGACCTTGGAATGAGTTCAAACCAATGAGAGAACGAAGCTAACACATAGGACTATGTGTTATCAAAGTTTCAGCTGAATCGGAGTCTGTTTATCCCTTCAAACACCGCACATAAGTTGGTGTAGGGAAGATAAACCCTCTCTCTTGTTGTCTTTCTCTTGTAGTTTCACCTAGTATTAGTGAGATTGTGTTACTTGCAAAGGTTTGTTGTGACCTTGATGTTTGTTACCCTTTACGTGTGGTAGAGGAGGAGATTGATGTGTACTCCATTAACTTGATGATTAGTGCAAGCTTGAATGGACTCCGATAAAGGTCCTGTGATTTTTTACCCTCACGGGTTTTCCACGTAAAAAGTCTCGTGTTCCTCGACTTGATTGTTTTGATTGATTTGTTATCCGTATTATTTACTTCAACTTCCATCTGAGTGTGTTTAGCCCAACACAAATCCTCTTTGGACCACACAGCTGAAGATTTACCTCTCTAATGATGACCACCTCTGAGTCGGATTATCATTTCGCGCAGCTTCCACATCCTCTACTCAAAGCTTCAGGACAAGGCAATATCATCTTTATATCTTCGATTGCTGCCGAGGTTGGATTCAATGTTGGCTCTGTTTATTCATCATCCAAAGGTAAATTGTTGCCGTAGTCACCTGAAATACTCGGTTTTGACTCCGGTCCTCGAGTTGAGTCAATTTCTATGCTGTGCATTTGCTAAGGTGGGTATATTCGATAATGTCTTGGATGCACCGCAATGAAAAGAATTGAGCTTACTCTGAGATATCAAATTTGGTCGCTCAGTCTAATGCCGAAGAATTCATGTTTCTCATTCAATAGAGAGGGATGATACTATTTAAGTTGTATGATGTTTTTCGCCTTTTCTCAGCTGCGATGAGTGAGCTCACTAGGTATCTGGCGTGCAAGTGGGCAAAGGATGGCATCAGGACTAATGCTGTTCTTCCATGGACCATATTGACTCCTCTAGTTGCAGCTACAGCCATGAGTACCCGTCAGCCTAATCATGCTGTTACTTTGAAACACTTTGCAGCCAACTTCAGCTCCCATTAATTTTTCGTGTGACAGAATATAGCGCTTCTGATACTGTGAATTACTGCATGTGCACTATCTAAGTGCACGTCCTGGGTCCTCGTTGCCATGAACTTGGTTCAAGGCCATGGTGTCACCTTAATTATCGATTCTCGTTTCTCAGGGACATGAAGGCGGACAACTCATGGAAATGATGAAAACAAGAAATCCTCTCGGACGTGCAGGGAAGCCAGAAGAGGTTTCTGACCTTGTTGCATTCCTTTGCCCACCAGCATCATCGTACATAAATGGGCAGAATATCACAGTCTGCACTCTGCACTCTGCACTCTGCACTCTGCAGCTTCTTCATTGCCACCTAATATACCAGTGCTGTTTGCATCATAGGGTTTGCACCAAACGACTACTTTAATCAATCCATGGCATGTCATATATGGGTAAATCCGATATGTGATTTTACACATCTAAGATTATATATGACTAATAAAATTTGACAGTTAACATTCAAAAAATAAACATGGATTGATCCTCTATTAATCTGACTAGTCTATTTATCGTAGGAAAAAGATCATCTGCTTCGTCGTTAGGAACATAACTAACTCATCAGGATGATCGACCTCCTAATTAAACGGCCATGTGTGTAGGTTTATGCAACCACACTCGATTTGCCCTATTACTGTCTCAATCTTTGAATAGAGACAATTAACATCGAATTTGCTTTCAATTTGACCTTAAGAGAAATTTCACAACACTAAATAACAATCGTCTTAAAAAAAACATACCTACATAATTTGTACTTAATCTTAAACTGGATCATGTACGTAATCTTAAAATTCTTTTCATAGATTGTTTTAGGTGTCGAATCCTTGATCTTATGATTATAAAAAAAAAATGAATTATTATTGAACCAACTCTTGACACTAAATAGCAATCATTTTGCTAATGTTTGTACTTAGGGTTTTTGTCATAAAAGTCCCTCAAATCTTCGTTAATTTCAAATAAGTCCCTTAATTCTTTAAAATTCCAAATTAATCCTTCAAATTGTTATATATTGGACAAAATAATTCATTTCTTATCTTAAAAGCTTTATAATTCCAATGAAATCCCTCCAATATTTATTTTAAGATAAAATAATCTTCATTTTTTAACAAAATAATTCTATTTTATCACTCCCTTAGTCTCAAAATTGTTGTAACACTTTAACCTTATATACTTGTCGATGTAAAGTTTGACACGCATATAACGACGATGAAACATAATTTTTTACAAACTTATCGTGAAACATAAATGGTTATATAAGTTACGTATTTCAACCTAATATATGTTATGGGAAGATTAGACATGATTTGATATGAAACAAGGTTTGTATTCATATGTATAGAATATTACAAAATACGTAAAGTTGCAAGAATTACGGGATAGAAATAGTTTTTTTTTTCAAACCATTGTTTGTTTATCGAAAAATATGAATGAATTAAATACAAATCGAAGACATTCTTAAAATATCACAATTATATTATAAAACCTAAAAAAATTTAAAATATATGGATCATTTTGACCCATAAATAAAAATTCAAAAGATTTATTTAAAACTATAAAAATTTAAAGAATTTATTTAAAATAAACAAAACTTTAGAAACTTACGTGACAAAAACCGTTATACTATTATACTTAATGATAGTCACGTGGACATGGTGACATGATTGTCAAACATTTGCCATCTATCTCCCTCAATTTTTGAGCAAAATCACCACCACCACCATCTCTCTCTGTTATAACAGAAACGTTTACGTCGGATTAACTTTTTCAAAAGATAATTGTCGGAATTAACAAAATAATAAAATATTTTAGAGAGAGAGTAGAGGAAGAAAGAGAGATTTTCTTCTCTTGAAAATGTGTACATAACACCTTACAAATGAGCTCTATTTATAGGACTCAAGGTAATTAATTAACACCTAATTTTCTCACCTAATCAAGGTGATTAGGTCTAATTAATAGCTAATTAGGTAAGTCCATTTAATAGCCTCAAAAGTAGGTGAGATCTAAAGAAAAATATCTAGGCTTAAGTGTAAATATATCACTTTCAAAGGATATTTTTAATTATCTAAATACAATACTCCCCCTTGATGTATTTATCACCTATTAAGATTGTCTCGTTAAAACCTTGCGAGGAAAAACCCAGTGGGATAAAAGCCTGGACAAAGGAAAAAGAGTACAATTTCTCCCTCAAACAAAATTCCATTAAGCATTAAAATTTTGTTCAAGAAGATTATTAAGCCTTCTCATCCCTATTTTGTGCCTGAGCTTCATAAAATTTGCTCCTGATAATGTTTTTGTGAATAAATCTGCCAAATTGTCACGTGAGCGGATTTGTCGTACATCGATGACCCCATCCTTCTGAAAATCATGCGACCAGAAGAATTTTGACTATATATGCTTTGTCCTATCGCCTTTGATGTAGCCTCCTCTGAGTTGTGCGACACAAGCTGCATTGTCTTCATAATGGATTATAGGCTTTTCACAAATTGAAGGTAGTCCACATGACTCCTGTATATGTCGTATCATTGATCTCAATGACACGTATTCTTGGCTAGTCTCGTGCATAGCAATAAGCTCTGAATGATTAGAGGATGTTGCTGTAAGAGTCTGCTTCATTGATCTCCATGATATTGCAATATCTCCAAATGTAAACACATAACCGGTTTGTGATCTTACTTTGTGTGCATTTGACAAGTACCCGACATCAGCAAATCCAACCAGGGTGGATTTTGCTCCTCTTGAATATAACAGTCTCATGTCAACGCTTCCATGAAGATATCGCATAACGTGTTTGATTCCATTTCAGTGTCTTTTTGTCGGAGCTGAACTGTGTCTTGCTAACAAGTTAACCGCAAAAACGATATCTGGCCTTGTGCAATTAGCAAGATACATAAGTGCACCAATTGCACTTAAATAAGGAATTTCAGGTCCTAAAATGTCTTCTCCCTCTTCTGGAGGCCGAAACTCATCTTTCTTGATGTCTAATGATCTAACAATCATTGG
>JAOVYX010004175.1:0-10428 GCA_035668315.1 Drosera spatulata
GATTTCCCAAATCTCCTGTCAGCTTGATAACGAGTTATATACTCATTTCTTAAGACAATATGCGCGTGAGAGGGTTTTGTCCAATTAATTCCATGATTTGAATCCGATTTTGATTTTATAGTTTTGCTGATTGAGTTGTTTGTAAATTGATTTAGCCCTAACCAATTTCTTGTTGTGTTCTAAGGGGTTTCTCTTTATTGATTTATTGAATCAATTTCAAGTTTGAATGAGTAATCCAAACAATCTCCTATTTTGATTTTGTGTGGGGTTAGGGTTTGTAGATGGCAATTGCAATGCTAATCGGGAACGACGCATGTTCTGTTTAATGTTGATTTTTGTCTTTTTTGATTGCAATCATGATTGTTGATTATTGAGGTAATGGCTCTGTGTTTCTGTATCAGTGCATATAATCTTCTTGTGTTATGTTCGAGAAATAACCAACACAAAATTGTGAGGATTTCATCAATTTCCTGTGGTTGTGGATGGTTGAACTATGTTGGGAGCTCTTCTTGCTATGCGGGTTATGTTGTGAGTGTTTTTTTTTTTTTTTTGCTCTGTTGAGTTTCATTGAGCAAGATTTTGGAGTTTTGGGATTTGAGATTTTTGTTGTCTTGTCTCTCAATGGATATATTCTAAATTTGCTCGACTTTTGTTTTTGTTTTAAAATTGGGATTTCATCTTCTATAATTTGAACAAAAAATGGAGATGATTTAATTCAAAGTTGCAAGAGAAATAATTGAGAGAAGAGAAAGAAGATGTGAACGAGCATCCACAAAGACTCCCTCTATTTGAGTTTTTCCTTCACAAAAGTGCTGCTACAGATGGTAGATTAGAAGAAAACATCACAAAGGTGCAAGAAACTTAAAATTTTATATTGAGAAACTGAAAAGCAAACTCACCTGTACAAATCTGATGATGCAATATAGGCTCGATTCTTCTCTTTGTTCCTTTGCTTTCTCTTAATTTATATGTCTATTTAATTTCGTTTTTGGTTTTTTTCTCCTTTCATCCTTGTTGTAAATTGTTAACTTTCATTGTGGGTATTTTGTGTTTTCAACTTCTTCATTGTTCTAAGTTCTTGAATTTACACTCTCCACTCTCTCTAGAGTTCCATTTATTGATCCATCATTGTGGATGCTTTAAAGTGGCATCAGTAGGGTTGATATATTGGTGCGATGATCATAGAAAAACATTTGAGAAAAACGCTTTGTAGTAGTATAATCCCTAATGGTGGTTAGGTATGTGTCTATTTCGGTAGATGAGGGGGTCTTGTGCAAAACGATGAAAGTTCGGCTGGGTTTTATGTTATTTTCCTTAACATCTAGAACCCATTTTTTTCTTTGTTTTTAACTAATGTTAAATTGATTTTCAATCGAGACAGTTGGGTAAAAGTATATAATGGAAGTTTTGTTTATATTTTAGTATCTATTTCGATTTTTACCCTTCATATGCACAAAAGTGCAGTGCACACATGTATGGTACACTTTTCATAGAGTCCACTACAAGAAAAAAGATATTTAGTGATGAAATCCTAGTGTCAAAACTAAAAGTCGTCACCAAAACTAGTATTTTGTGACATGAAGTAAAATAGATCACCATAAAGAAAGTTTTAGTTACATATATATGAAATGGTCACCAAAAGCTTTATCTTTTGTAATGAAAAATAGTTTGGTCACCGAAAGGCAGTTTTTAGTTACATAAGTGGTTAACTCCTTACCAAAAGGTTAATATTTTGTGACTTAACATTTTCATTTTGTCGTAAAAAAAGGGGGAAAATTATTTTTGTTTCCTTTTATCATTTGAATAGTGAAAAGTATAACGTAAAGAATGACTCAATAACATTGATATAACAGATAAAAAGATCGGTCTTCTAAAAGAGAGAGAGAGAGAGAGAGAGAGATCGGGTATATTTCACTTGACCACCATTTTATTAGTGATGAAAAGTAGCACTTCGTGCTAGACACCCGATATCATGTCACCTTACCAATGCGAGCTTCGGTATGGTGTGATCTGTCGTCAAGCTCGCTGGATCCGTATCCGGGTCCCAGCCATGGTGGCTCTTCTGACTTTGAATGTCTTCTGCATGGCTAAATATTTGATGAACAAGGCCCTTCTAGGGTTACCTGGTTATTTTGGTCCTCGCCTTGAGTAAGGGATAGCGCCATGGAGACAGAGACTGTTAATCAAAGAAAAGTCTGCGGTGAAGGTAAAAGCACAAGAAAGGCAGACGTACTTCATCAATGCAAGAAAGTACATAGGTAGACGGGAGTTTATTGCCTGTCGAGGTGTCTGGTAGTATTTTTTTTTTCTTTTCTAATATGGCCTTGTATCAGTGATGTAAAACCATATGATCTTGTGACAATAGCATGAGCCACATTAGAATCATAACATTAGTTAAATCGAGTCGAAGATTTCAAGAAAGATCTTTACATGATATCTTAAATTGTCAAAACTTTTAATGGTGTGCTCAATTTAAATTTACGATTTCTAACCGTATCCAATAATTCATAGTATGACAAACTAAATTAAGACTTGGGTTTCAAACTAAAATTATATGTACACATAGAAAACAATCTTTTTAAAATTCTAACCAAATTTCTGTTATGTTATTCGGAAAAAATACGTCTTTGTCTTTGGTGAAAAATAAAATATACAAGGTTCAATTTGATTTTAAATAGACCAAATTTTCGCATCTGTTACAATTTCTCTTTCTTTCATTTTTGGGATTACTTTCCCAAAAAAAAATAAGGGTTTTGGGATTACTTTCCCTCCAAAATTTAAGTTTTAAAATTGTTAAAAACCACTTGTTTAAAGAGCCACGTTCCTTGCACTATAAGTCTTCCCTAAACAGTATCCTATCCAAACTTTGAAGAACTGTGAGACTTCACTCTCAGTTTGTTGATCCTCTATAGATTGTCGCTGTCTTTGCAAATGTGCATGTAGCACTAGATCTTGTATCGTTGCACATGTGTTACGATTAAGGTCCATAGATTTTACCCACTAGTAAATTACTATTGTTAGCCTAAGCAATTTAAATAGAACGTTATAAATATAACACCAATGAGCGAAATATAAATAGCATAAATAAAAGAGACAGAGATTTTATGTGCAAACCCTTGCTAGAAAACACCACGGGCGATTGCTGACGACGAAAATCCACTAGTCAAACGAGAAGATATAAAAGAGCTCCACAAATAAGGGATAAAGAAACTTAAAGTTTCTTCTATAACAAATCCCTCTTAGCTCTCAACAAAATATGTTTAACAAAAACAGGACAATTAACTCTCTAATGCTCTGTGTTGCTGTGCTTCTGATGCTTCTCAACCTTGTTGTACTTTCCAATGCCATATAAAGCCACAAGAGACACTTTCAGCACACTGAACACACACTGAGCACACACAAAGAGAACCACGTATGGAACATGGAAAATTACTTGAGGCACATGTGAAACAAATCTCCACATTGACTCAAGTTATCATCTAACACCTCGTCAAGATCTTCTCTGTCGTCGAACAACCTCCACTAAGGCTTTAGGAAAGCCTAGCCGCCCTCAACTCCTAGGAAATCCCGCTCGATCTCCATGCCCAAAATCTTCTTTGCTGGGCCGAGATCCTTCATATCAAACACACTATTGAGTTGCGCCTTCAACGTGTCAATAGTTCCCTTGACTCTACCAACGATCAACATATCGTCCATATAAAGCAAACGATATGCCTGGCTCCCATTAAGTTGTTGCTGATGATACACACACTGATCATACGAGCTTCATGTGTATCCAATGCTTGTCATAAAGGTGTCAAACCTGAGATAACACTGTCGGGACGACTGCTTCAATTTGTACAATGATTTCTTCAAAAAACAGACTTGGTCTTCCATTCCTGATAACGAAAACCCCTCTGGCTAGCGTATATAGATCTTCTCTTCTAGCTCACCGTGTAAGAATACTGTCTTCACATCCATTTGCTCAAGTTCAAGATCGAACTTAGTAAGCAAAGCTAGAAGAACTGGAATAGAAGTATGTCTGACTACTGGAGAAAAAACTTCAGTATAGTCAATACCTTCTTTCTGAGTGAAACCCTTAGCCATCAATCTGGCCTTGAATCTCACATCACCACCATAGCCTGCTTTCTTCTTTTGAACACCTATTTACACCCTACGGTGTGCTTTCCCTTCGGCAAGTGAACTAGAGTCCAAGTGTTGTTCTTGTGAAGAGACTCTAGTTCTTGTTCCATAGCTGCAGTCCACTGGGTATATTCCGAACTAACGACGGCCTCCTTGAATGACAAAGGCTCGTTCTCAACCGCCTCGCTAACAACGTGTGCATATGCCACTAAATCTGAATAGCCGTATTGAACTGGGGGTCTGATCTCTCATCGTTTCTTGTTACGGCTAAGTTGGTACTGCTGTAGAATAGGTCTCTCCTGAACTGGATCTGGTACGAGTGGCTCTACTCCTGGATCTTCTGCTTATTGCTGAACTGGCTGCAAAACATCAGTGGGGATGTTGAGATCTAAGGAGTCCACATCCTGATGCTCCATCTCAAATGTCGATCTCTCGACTACTCGTGTCTGCTCCACCTGCTGCTGAATGCTCCCTTGTTGCTCAACCTTCTTGGCTAACATCGACTCCTCGTCACAAGTGACATCTCTGTTGATGACGATCCCAGATGATGATGGATCAGTGGAGTACAATCTGTACCCCTTCACACCTGGTTGATATCCAGGAAAGATGGCTTTCTTGGCCTTGGGTTGCAACTTTTCTTCGCTGACATGATAATATGAAGGACAACCGAAAACACTGAGGAGGGTGAACTGTTCACCCGATAACAGGTCGTCATAACCGCTTCAGCCCAAAATCTCTCCTTCATCCCTGCCTCAATCAACATGCACCGAGCACGCTCCATGAGCGTCCGATTTATACATTCTGTTACCCCATTCTGTTGAGGCGTATAAGTGACACTACGATGCCTCACAATACCTTTGTCCTTGCAGAACTCTAGAAATTGCTTGTTGATGAACTCCATCCCGTTGTTGGTTCGAAGCCTCTTGATCTACCTGCCGGTCTATGTCTCAATCAACTTCAAACATTCCTTTAAGGTCTTAAATACCTCCAATTTCTCTTTCAAGAAATACATCCAGACATAACGAAAATAATCATCGATGAAGGTCAAAAAATACTTTTTACTTCCCATCGAAGTATGCGGAGATGGCCCCCATAAATTTGAGTGAATATAGTCGAGTGTCCTCTTCATTCTGTGCACTTCACCACCAAACGACATTCTCTTCTGCTTGTCGAGAACACAACCCTCGTAGAACCCGAGCTTCTGTGTCTTCAAACCTCCAAGCAAGCTCGCCGAACTCAGAACATCCATCCCCCGATTGGCCATATGCCCGAGCCGCATATGCCATAGCTTCATCTCAGAACTAGCCTCACCATCACGGACTGACAATGAGGTTGCAACAGCTGCAACTCCATCCTGTGTAGCGCCGATCAGATAATACAATCCAGCATGAAGCCCAGCTTTCATAATCAGCATACGGTTTTCTTTAACCTCCATGTCTCCATCCTGAGAATGATAGGAACATCCTTCGCGATCAAAGGAACCAAAAGAGATAAGGTTTCGCCTCACTGCTGGAACAAAACGAACATCTTTCAATGTCCGCACAACATCGTCCCACATCCGAATATGAACATCTCCCACACCAAGGATCTTACAGGCAGCATTGCTGTTCATAAGAACTATGCCGCCATCGGACTCAGCAAATATGGCAAACCACTCCCGATACGGACAGATATGAAAGGTGCATCCGCAATCCATCACCCGATACAAGCAAAGACTCCACAACGGATATAAGGCTGGTCGAGACTGTCTGGGTCTCGATAATACCAGCAATTGGGACTTCCTCCTTTTTTTGTTTGTTCTTCAGCTTAGGACATTCGTTCCTCCAATGTCCCTTCTGATAGCAGTAGTGACAAGAGTCAAACTTCTTTGAACTACTACTCTTTGAACAGCCTTTGAAGTTATCTTGTTGCTTTCGTTCTTGTGTCCCTCTAATGAATAGCCCATCATTAGAACTCGACGGCCAGGATGACTCCGAAAGCTGGTGTCTCACCTGGCTACTGGTCAAAGATGTCTTCACATCTTCCAGTGACAAAGAATCTCTACTATGGATCATCGTAGTCACAAAGGCCTCAAAACTGCTAGGAAGAGAGCACAATAGAATCACCGCCACTTCTTCGTCGTCAATGTTGATCGTGTACAATAGAATCACTGTTCATCGTGTACTTTTCACCGGTGAGTTATGTATTCCGTTTGCAGGTGAGTTACCAGATGATCAGTGAAGACTGTAATTCCCTAGGTATTTTTGGAGATGTTGTAATGGAACTATGACTATTTTGTATATGTAATATATATGATGAACTTGTCTTGTCATAAACTGTGTAATTCAATGGCTTTCGCCCTATGATTATAAACTGAATTCATTACAACTAAATAGCATGAATGAAAGCATCACATGTAGTTTCCTTGATTCTCTATACCTTTAATTCCGTTTGGTTTATTTAGCGTTGTCACGAAGTGGGTTCGTGACGGCATAACACCACGTGTCACATGACGTGGATCTCGGGGCGTTACAGAATGTTTCATATTATTTTAAACCTTTAAAATTCATCTGAATTTTAGGATATTTTATATATATTGTCCCTTCATATTATCTTTTTTATACATTGATTTCATTCCAACTTTGTATTTTTTCTGTGTTTCAGGTTTGATCATCATAGTGTCGTGTCCAGCTGCTCCGTCTCCTTTGAGATCTGCTCTCAGGGAGATTGGACATATTGGAGGGAGGTACCTTTGTGGGTTAGGGATAGGATGTGGGGAGTTTTCAAAGTATAAATATCTCATTTAATTTTTAAAAAATTCATTTTATTTCGTGTTTTGTGTTGTTTATTGAATATTACATATATCTATTTTTTTTATTAATTTTATGTAGGAGTTTTATTGGTGGAGGTCTGAGCTGATAGAGCGTGTCAAGATAGAGTGGGCGACGACGACGACAAGAGGGTGAAGGATATCCTGTACAAGGCTCGCCAGACCGTGCAGAAAGGGGGCGTCCTTCCTTGGATTGATGAGGGTTCGCTTGGTGCGTTGAACATCAAGTGGAACTCAAAAATGTTCAAGGATCGATCGAAGCAAGCGAAGAAAACAAGAGCAAAGGGGAGGCAAAACATACACAAGGAAGTGTGTCTTCGATCCATGTGACCAAGAAGCTAATAAGTTAATTTTTAAAAAAATAAGAAGATCGTAGATTTTTTAAAGTTTAGTCTAATTTTCTTGTCGTCTAATGTGTTTGGTAAAAATAAAATCTCTAACCTAGGGTGAGACGCTGAAGAGGATGCCTGATGAAACAGAGGTGTACAAGCACACGCACAAGAAGAAAGGCGTTGTGCCGGCATCGGGTGAGGAGATGGAGCTCTGTGATGACATCGCTAAGTCAGGGACCAAAGCGGGGGCTAAACCTTATTCCTGTGCATCGCACAGGGTAAAATTTTGTATCGCACAGGAATAAGCCTGTGCGATACAATCCCTGTGCGACCAAAGCTGAAATTCCCTGTGCGATACAAAATTTTACCCAAACTACATCCAAACCACTCCAAACCCGTCCATCCAACCTCCCACATCCACAATCCAACACCAACACATTAAAGCACATAAAACCAACATGAAAAAGAAACACAAACATGATATCAAAATAAATCACTACAATACAAAAATTCATATAATGAAACAAAAAACGGTCAGAAAACTACATCAAACTAGAGAAATCATACACATCTATATGCCTAGAAACCATGGATCAGCTCTAGAGGACATGGAGGTGTGGTGGGGGTGGATCATGAGAATCGTCCAGACGATGATCAAAAGCTCCTCTTCCACACTAAGACATCATCTGGGCCATCCTCTCCATCAAGGCCTTTAGTGCTGCCACCTGCTCCTTCAGTGAAAGCATCTCGGAGTGATCGACGGATGCTGGTACTCTATTGGCCGAGGATCGCACCTGAGGAGACCGATCCGAGACCATAGTCAAGACCATAGACGTACCCCTTCTTGCATTTATATTTGGTTCAAAATTTGTTTTAAATTATTCGATTAATACTGAAACAGATGGTTTTAACAGTATCATTTAGGGCATTGAATCTGATTCATGTCATTAATCTCCTTTTTGTGTGTCATTAATTTTTTGCTTATCATCAATGTCCGGCTAAAAAATAGACGGACAATATTACATTCATATAAAAAGGGGATTTTAAACATGGTCGTCACCTTGCTTCTTCATGTTTCCATTCAAACAATTCTAAAGATTTGCTCCAGATATGTTTGACGACTAGTAAGTCGCGTCGAAACGCAAGCATACGTGTCGTGTAGCAAATAATAAATGAGAAAAAGATATCGTTCCCACGAGAATCTAATATTCTAGCAATCGAAGTATGGTGGCTAACCTTGGGTCGAACAAATCGAGTGTAGAGAGGTTTGAATGTTAAACTAGTTCTACTAACTAAATAGCTAAATGAGCTTATCTAACTTGGATAGAGTCGGGTTTAAGATATAGGGGAAGAGAGGGGTTCTGATTTCATCTTTCGGTTGCGTGTAGTTGCTAAATGTCAATCTAGTTGTTTCGAAGTGATCTTAATCGGGTCCTAAGGTGAAGTCTAAGCTCTCTCGAGTCGTAAACTCACTCTAGCACAACACCGCCTCTAGCATCTCTGGATGAAAGGCCGTCACGTCTGACTAGTCTAAGCTCGGGTTCCCTTTAATGGTTCACATGTCACGCATGCAACCTCTCGGTCAAACATTCAATGTGCGGGTTAGTGGTCGTGATGCGATACTACTTATCCTTCCGGAGTGAATACATATCCTAGATCATAGGACGAGTGATCAATTCATCGAAGCATTAAGCATAACCACAAACCGAGATCCCAATCCGAATCAACTAGATCTACAACAATCACAACATCCACACAACCATCCAACTATCACAACCCCCACAAGGAGTTTAGTTAATCATGGAGAGATCAAGACAAATCATCAAACACCTTATATGCGTGATCATCATCTACACAAACTAAAATGAAGATCAAAATTCAACCAAAATGAAATGAAACAAGCACAATTCCAATGCAATTTGATAGATGTATTGGTGAAGCGCAGGGTATAAAAGCGCCCAGGCTTTTTGCAGTGTTTTTCGAATGGAAACAAGGGGTGGCCCCCGGGCGCAGAGGGACAAAGCGATCAGGCGCTCGTAACTCTGTGTCCCATGGCTAAAAAAGGTTTTATTCCTCCATCCTTCGACCCCTTTTGCTCCTAGCTCGATCATTCTTCCTTGATACGTCTTTGCTCATCCGTTTAATGCCCGTTTTATCTACAAAAACATCAACACGCATCAAAGCTCACTCATGTACAAATATCGGACTTAAATCTCAAGATTTTCATGGAAAGATGCCTAAATATATGGCTAAAGTACGATCAAAGGATGAATGATACGAGCGAAACAACTCCCCCAAGCTTAAGTTATTGCTTGTCCTCAAGCAATATAGGTCCAATAACACATAAGGAAGGATGCTAATTAACCCGAGACTACCATCGAATGCTAAGGGAATGCCACTCGTCATATTCTACAAGCCAATTCATCCTCATCACAACCTTACTTTCATGATTCTATCCGAATGTCATGAAACATACTCCTTAGCAAGCACCCACATGATCTTGAGGATCATTTTCATAAAAGCTCACCACCAAACCACGCAAAGATGAGGTTTCAACCTAAATAATAGCCTATGCAAGAAGTGTTCGAGTATTATCCACCCTTTTACCCATACCCAATGTGCAATCATGATCCACAACAAAGGCTGGGAATGATATGTGAATAAAGTAGAGAAGAGGTGTAAATCAGTAGGGTTATGTGAGGTTTTAGGGATAGAAGGGAAGAAAGTGGAGAAGTGTATGTCAAGGTACCAGCACGGTACAGACGATCCCCAAACACGAAGCATTGTGCTTCGATAAGAATGAAACACACACCCTTAGCCTAAGGCATCTTCTCGATTCACCCCTCTTTGGGTTGGTGACTTCTCGAGACTTAAAACATATTTTTGGGCTCTTTGCCTCTGTTCTTTACTTTTTCTTTTGCTTTCTTTTCTTCTTTCTTCTTTTCTCTTTACATCGTGGCCTCATGGTTCACATATTACCATGTTAAAACATTGGCCAAAGAACAACAAGATATAAATCAAGGCACATTGTGTGCCAGATCGAGCATGTGTTCATTCACATTCCATACAACCTTTCAAACGACCCCGACTTGACTCTACACCAAGAGAGGGTTCAAGAGAGAATGACAAGGAGGGATTCATAGCATGAAAAATCGATATCATTCC
>JAOVYX010004176.1:0-10426 GCA_035668315.1 Drosera spatulata
ACAATGACCTTCCATTCTAGCACAGAGCTGCTGGTTTATACTAAATATCTTATTTCCTTGAGCAGGTATGCTAGCGCAATTGAGAGGAATCCAGGAGACTATGATGCATTTTACAACTGGGCTTTGGTTCTCCAGGTTCCATAATGTTCTTTGATGCGTTCCTGCCTTATCAATGATTTGTATTGGCTTCCTCCCTTCATCTGTTAACACTCAGCAAGTGCGAAGATGTCTCGTACAATTAACCTCAAGGCATTTCTGGATAAGCCTTCTTTGTGTGATGTACTGTACAGGGATGCTACTAGTTCTAAGCCACGATTTTTGAAATGCACAGTGTTTGTGTGTTGGTTAGTATGTAGGCTTTAAGATCAGCTTAAATCAGTTGAAAGATTTAGAAGTCCTTGCCTCTCCATGGCATCGACATCTTGCTTTTATTCATATCCAAGTATTTTTCCTTTGTTCCATCCTGATGTAACAGCCTACATTGAATCATACTCGGTAACAACAAAATTCAAATTGCTAATTTGCTTATTAAATTGATACTGCTTCACAGGAAAGTGCAGATAATGTTGGCCCTGATACCTCATCACCTTCCAAAGATGCCTTGCTGGAAGAGGCTTGCAAAAAATATGAGGAAGCCACTCAACTTTGCCCCACTCTTCATGATGTATATACACATTTATTAATTCCATTTGAACTCTGATTCCTGATCAACTTTTACATATTGGGGGTAACATGTGAACATTCTCTACTAGGCATATTACAATTGGGCAATAGCTATCTCTGATCGAGCCAGGATGCGTGGTCGCACAAAGGAGGCTGAAGAATTGTGGAAGCAGGTATCGATGCTTCCCATTTAAGTTTAAAGATATCTGATTTTGATGTCATCGCTTTCTGCTGGTAAC
The DNA here is from genome assembly GCA_035668315.1 of Drosera spatulata. Lineage (NCBI taxonomy): Eukaryota > Viridiplantae > Streptophyta > Magnoliopsida > Caryophyllales > Droseraceae > Drosera > Drosera spatulata. The sequence continues at coordinate 903 of JAOVYX010004176.1, forward strand.
AAATTTCTTTTTAAAAAAACATGCATCTAGTACTTCAGAGTACTCATCCAAGTCCACCTTAGTTAACCGGTTGAGCAGTGTAGTATATATTCAGCAATATACCAGACTTCTCCTTTGGGTTCGAATTAAATTGAGCAAGTATCAAACTAAGTTTTCTTCATGGTGTGCGTTGAAATGTTCTATTTCAGCGCTGATTTTGTGCTTCAGTGTCAGTATATTGACTTGGTGGTCAGGATTTCTTAACACTTTTTGCATTGCCTATCTTGGACATTGATGGTTATCTTTAAATTTTGTCTTGTCAGGCTACTGAACACTATGGAAAAGCTGTTCAGCTTAATTGGAATAGTCCCCAGGTTCAGAGATTTCTTTTTCATTTATTTATGTATACGGTGTGAGCCTGAATATCTTAAATGTAATCATTTCCTTTTATCTTTCTGTAGGCATTGAACAACTGGGGTCTAGCTTTGCAGGTAAAGCCTGTGGTTGCATGCACGCAAGCATAATAGTAGCAATTCGATAACCGAAAAACATTACACTCGCTGCTAGGTTCACTCTGAGTGGTGTGGAGGATTTTGTTTCTTTCATGCTTAGCACATTTACTGTATGCTTTATGATAGGATAAAGTGTTTGATGTAGGAACTGAGTGCTATTGTCCCTGCGAAGGAAAAACAAAAAATTGTTAAAACTGCTATAAGCAAGGTACAAAAATGTTGCTTATTTATATTTTCTGTTTAGGTCAATTCTTCGGAATTGACTGGATTGGTTCTTTTTCATGATGTGTTTCACTTATATTTTCATCTTCTTCTGTTGATGCAGTTCAGGTCTGCCATTCAGTTGCAGTTTGATTTTCATAGAGCAATATACAACCTAGGAACTGTTCTGGTTAGTATTGTATCTCACTTTGTGTTTTTGTAAAATTTGTCTGAGTGAAAGCAAAATTGTGAACATTAGCGAAGATCCAGTGAAAGTTCTAAGTGTGCTTTGATTTTGACTGACATCTGTGCTCTTTCATCCTCTTATATGCAGTATGGTTTAGCTGAAGACACTTTGAGAATAGGGGGGTCCGGGCCTTTGAAGGAAATCATCGCTAATGAGCTATATAGTCAATGTGCCATCTATATTGCTGCTGCTCATGCACTAAAACCAAGCTACTCGGTAAGCACTTTGTAGAAATTTCCCCTGTCCATTCTCATAATCTGATGCTTTCTCTTGTGAAACAAATTCCTAGCAAGAGGGAAATTGGTTTCAATTATCCTGGGGAGAGGAAGGAAATCCAGAAAGATGAAGAAATGTTAACTTCTTAGAATGATAGGTTGCTGGAAAAGTGCTAACTAGTTAATAGTTCTGTGTGCCATGTTTAGCGTACTTGCTTTGTTCTTCACACTTGACGATGCTTTAACATAATGACAACCTTTATGGCTGTTATGACTTGCAGGTGTATCGGAGTGCACTAAGACTTGTTCGATCGATGGCAAGTGCTTCTCTCATTTATTTTTATTTTTCCTTTTTTGGGCATATTTGTTGATGCTTTCCACGTCTTCATTTTGTTCTTTATTAGTAGTCCATGCATTTTATTACCTTGTGATATAATCACATTATAGATTCTGTGGTTTCCTGCAATATGTTAGAAGACAACGTAGTGAAACCTTTCTGCTGATTCGGGACTTTCTCACCAACAAGCTTGCACGTCGTCTGACTTGAGAATTCATCTAGACATATGTGCATGGAATTCCCATATGATGCTTTCCTGACTGGAAGGTTTTTGGAGTCTCCCTGTCTCGGTTATTTTCTTCATATACCATCAGCGAGTTGTTATTTTATTGCATGCTTCAATTCGATCCTGCATATTCAGAAATATGAGTTATCCGGCGATTCCTTTCGCAATTTAGTACGTGCCTCATTTCTAATTGGCTGAAAGATATACACATGCCAGGTTAGAAGGACATCTCTTGTTTATACAGCTATCTTTGCCTATCTTAGGCAGGATATTTGATGGATCATATGCAGGAGATCTAATCAGACATCATAGTGATTTTTAGGAATCTTGTAATCATGTCGCTGTTGACTATATTTCTAACTGGTAGCACGATATGCATTTGGCGGTTAAAAGATCTAGTTTCCCCCTTCTACAGCTACCTTTACCTTATCTTAAGGTGGGGTATTTGACAGCACCCCCTGTAGGAGATCCAACTGCACCACATAGTGATTGGAAGCGGACTCAATTCGTACTCAACCATGAAGGCCTTTGTCAGGTACATGTAATCTAATTTGCCTTGGTCTGGAAATTCAGTGCTTATTGTCATTTGTGAATAGAACAATAAATATTATGATACAACGTGGTTTACTGTAAGATAGTACTTGGTAGTACTGTGGAAGATCCCCCTTTTTAGTTGTTTGTTGACCAGCTAATCTCAATTTTGAAGGAGTGTATGCCTGCTTTTGGTGGGATATGGTTAGCGCAGCAGTGTCATTTCTTCCTCAGTTGGGGGAATGAGAGTGAATATCGAACAAAAACTGATCTTTCCGAATTAAATTGATGTAAGCCTTGGAACAGTCGTTTAACTGGAAAAATTGCTTAACCCTGTGTCATCAGATCAAGGTTCACTGACTTGGTGAAGGAATCGGAATTGGTCCATAACCAAACCAAGTGGGTGGTTCATTGAGTCAGCATCACTCAGTTTTGGGCCTAGTTGATCCGATTTTTTGGGGTCATCGACTCATCGCTACTCTTTTGTGTTTGCTGCCGTGGCACAAACAGAAAAGAAAAATAACTTAGAAGTTGAAGGGCGATACGCATAAATATGGTGTTTGGCTGCTCATTTTCCACTTTGACACTTGAATTCAGTATTTCTCATCATTCATTCCCACATACACGAGTTTGATGCACCATTCCTCTTTTCATTGATCTCTTTGAAATAGACATATTTTTGTTCTAGTAATTATTCCATGGAGTTATAACTTTCTAGAATTTTGTATAATTTCTCGCATTGTTCTTCATGTTCAAAGTTTTTTATAAGTCTTGAAAATAATACTCCACAATAACAAAGTCAGCTCAGAGGAAAAGTAAGCTCTTCATAAATAGAACTCTTTTTTAACCGAATCGACCAACTGGTATAAGGATAAATCTTTTCTTTTGGCTGAAGTAGAAGTTTAATTTGCTACCACAGTTTATTGAAGATGAGCAGAAGCAATTTAGAAGAAGCCTTTCTAACGAGCCAATTGATGAGGGAAATGTCAAAAAACCTGCTGTCAAGGTTGATATCCCTGATATTGTTTCAGTGTCTGCGTCTGCTGATCTGACTCTGCCACCCGGTGCTGGCCTCTGCATCGACACAATTCAGGGACTGGTTTTCTTGGTAAGTAACTTTTTTTTTTTATTCAATTTCCTTGATATGAGGTTAGGTGTTTATTTTTATTCTGTTTCCTTGATGTGAGGTTATGCATTGCAACCAAGCACTAAATAACCAAAATCAAATTTGACTACACTTAATTTCTTATGATTTTTTTACTGCCTTTAAAATGTCTCGTGTGCCCCTCCATGCACCAGTCTTTTCTAGTTCGAATTTAATAGGACTTTTGGTGGTTGATCCTGCAACAAATCAGAATGTCTTTCCCTCTGAAAACATTTAATCTACTTCAATCAAAACTGCCAAACATTCTAGGGACATGCAAAGTGACCGTAACTTAAATCTCCAGAATGAAGTAAATTGAGATTGCTCTATTGTCGCCAATAGTAATTCTGCATGGCATTGCAAAAATATGATGACATGATGGAAACCTAAAATCTGGTGTGAGGATATATGGAGGTTCGTCTGTGCAATGATCTGACTGAAATATCATGAGAGGTCCAAACTTCCGCAGACATTGCCGACTCAAGCTCTAGTGGGCTCATATGCACGGCTTTAATGATCCTATTACCTGTTTGATCAAACTCTTATGTTTAACTCGGTGCTGATATCTATCAATTGGACTCGTTATTAGGTTGCCGATTCTTGGGATTCCCTTGATGGATGGCTAGATGCAATTCGGCTCGTTTACACGATTTATGCTCGAGGCAAGAGTGATGTCCTTGCTGGAGTTATCATTGGATGAGTTATCACATTTTCAATCGTGTAAATTTTGTAGTAGAAAATTGTTTGCTTCACCGACATTATTTGTCAAGTATAAAAAAAACTTATTTAGTTTAGTGGCATCAGTTCTTGTTGGTTTCTTTTTAGTTGGGATTGCTTATCTGGATTTGGTGGTTGCAAAAATTGTGACTCGTTTATTTACTGAATACTGAGAGGAAGCTAGAATTTTGTTGTTATTGTTATTGCCTTGATTACTGAATACGTATGCCCAAAAGGTTTTGGAATATACTGTACTCCCCATGCTAGTTTATATTTCCTTTATTTACTACGGGCTACTCCTATAAGAATTTCATAAGTTCCATTCTCCTCAGTTTTGTATTTTGACATATTGGGAGTATTTTTATTTTATTTTTTTTCCTTTTTGAGACATTAGTTACATTGAAATGCAGAAAAAAACCATAAAAATAAGAAAAGCAGAAAACCCAATATTATGTATCCAGTATGAATTTAACCACTGTGGACCAGGGCAATCTGACATTTTCAGTTATTACCAACCATCCTTTCTATCCTTTCTATCCTTTTAATCAATTCCGACGACAAAAACTTAATGCAAATAGGAGGATTCACTTTAGCCAATGCAAGAAGTGATGCTGGTAGTATCCAGAGCCCTTCTCCACATATTAAACCAGATGCTACTGCTGGTACCATCAAATCTGCTTTCTTTGGGCTAATCCTTTGCCATATGTACACAGCCAGTGTTCCCATGCACATGTCAACGGCAAAATATGCCCCGACTAGGAATGGAACTGCCATCACCACGGGGAGTGGCATCCATTTCCCTATCCTCTTAGGCGTAAGATCTCAGATTAGGTTGAGGAAGACAGCAAAGGCAAAGAACTCATAGCAGAGCTGCAAGCAGTGCTGGGGGAGTGCAGAAGATCCTTCAACTCCTAGAATGGCCATATTCCTGTAGATTATAGCGAAGGGTGCCTTGAAATCTCCATTAGGGTTTCCCACGTCAAATGCCTTGTAGAATAGGAAAAAGCTGAGTGGAGCCACCACACAGCCAACAGCAGTTCCAATAGCTTGGCTAACAAGCATTGAGCGAGGAGATGTCAGGGTTAGGTGTCCGGTCTTGAAGTCTTGCATGAGAATGCACGACACCGAGACGACAGATTTGATGAGTCCACAACCAGCTAGTGCAGCCACCACACCATTGTTTTTTTCCCGCCAGTGCTGCAAGTGTGAAGAGTGCCACTTTCCCGTAGTTGTAGGACATATTCATGTCCGTTAAGCCCGCCCCATAAGCATTGCAGAATGCCATAGCTTGTGCGAGGATATAAGCGACGATAACATAATACCATTTTACTTGAGGGAATATGATTGGAATTGCAATAGTGGAAATCATTGAGAAAAGGATGTATCCGCTGGCCACAATCCTCATGGGAATACCTTCTCGTACGAATAATTCATTGGCTTTTAGACCTTCCGCAACGTTCTTTTGGCCACCTGTTTCTGTAACGAAAATAGCCCTATTTAGACGTTGTTTGAGTCAGTAGATAACTCTTTTTTTTTTTTTTTTTCTGAGGGTTTTCTTTAAGGTTCTCAATGCTAAATGTTATCAACTTCTGACTTCTGAGTGAACTAACTCGAGGAAAATAAAGCTTCAAAAGACACGCAATACACCTGTCTCGGAATTCTTTTGTTTCATTCTGCCATGGAGGCTTGCCATTGTGAACCACAAGACTTTGTCGAAGTTGTATAATCCATCTCCAAAAATGAGTGAGATGGAAAGGAAAACCTGAACCAACAAATGAAGACCTTTAAATAACCAGGGAAAGCTGAAGATATAGAAGTGCATGGAAGCAGATAAGGTACTCGTTTTGAGAACTACTTCAGGTTGTATAGTCCTTAGCAGTAGACTGTTGAGACTTGAGTGCTAACCTTGTAACCATTCAAGCTCTTCATGCTTTCATCATTCCCAGATCTGGTAAATTTTCAGGAAACCATTCTCCTTTCATCATTCCAATAAGTGGCCGCATCAATCCCCATGAAATTACAGCTCCCACGAGCAGCGACAAGTTTACTAGGTGAGAGCATATCATCCCTGTTCCCACGTATGTCATGCTAAAATCAAAGTAGAATCTGCGAGAAGATGCAGAAGAAAATCAACAATTATATTCTGCAACTAAAATATCTGAAACTCGACCATTAAATAACTATAAATTGTACTTGAAGCTTGAGTGAATAGAAATGAGAAGACTACATTACGTTTGCCTCCAAGCTTGAAGCCCGAAAGTGGGGAACTGGTTGAAGCCACATTTCTCCCTCCCACTATAAAACCATTGGAAGAATCCCCAAAAAAGCTGACAGAAAAGCATTTGACAAATCCCCGCACCTTTTTCCTGTTAAAAAAAAGAAAACAAAAAGGCCCATCTCATAGATGTATACCATTTTTTACCTTCTTTAAGGAAACTTGCCATTGGAGTTGTGTAATTATAAGGTGTATTCGCATGAATGATATGTTCTGATGCAAGTTGACTTTCACTAAGGAGTTTTAGCTAGCTTGGGCCAAAAAGGGCTGTATGCCTGTAATTTTCTGGTTGCTGTGTAGGAGGGTTTAGTGCTTGCTGACGCTAACCCTTGAACGATTTGTAATCTCAAGCTCTCAATGGTCTGACGCTAAGAAGTTTACCTTAGAAAACTAAAAGAATAATCTAGTGGAGTGAATTCTATTAGACTGTCCACCCATGTATGAACTTTAACCTTTTAGCCATCTTAAAGGAAGTTCAAATGAAGCGTTTTTTTTTTTTTTTAATAAAAAAAATTTAAAAATAATGGCTCTGTCGGGGTTCAAGTCGTCTGTTGCAGAAAAATATAAAGCAAGGCAACCAGGTTGTATCAGCCAATTATTGAGCAAACCCTTAGAAGCTATGGTGGCAGTAGATGCTTACTTTGCCATCTTATCTCCTCGCGTGTGAAATCCGTTGATGAGAACAGCGGTTGCCATACCGGTCGGATAAGATAACTTGTAGTCGATAATCATTATCTGCAAAATGTTAGCACGGCATATTTAGTGCTGAACTTCAGGTTTTAGACTTTTCAGAATTCCAAGTAAAACTCTCGAGAAGACATAATTGCAGGCATGAAGCTTCTGTTTGGTAATTTACTTAATCGTAGATAAGAGTACTTTTGTGGTACTTTTGGTACTTATTTATTTGCCCCTAGCCGAAGGTTTCTGGAGAAATGTGGGAGAAGTTCATGCTCTAGAATTGACAGTGATTTTAGGATCAGTTATCAATCTGACATCAACCCTCAATTTGGTGTCAAAATAAGTATGAACAAGAGAAAGTCTTGATATGTATTTTTAGGATGGTCGGAGGCAGTTAGATTGGCAATGATAACTCTACTGGTACCTGTGGAAAATCTGCCAAAACAAGCAATACCTTTCTAAGTGGGATCGACACAAAGAGGCCTACAAAACAAACGATGAACAGGTACCCTGTCATCCACCCTACTCCTGGCTCCTTGTAACTTCCTGGCGTATTTCTCCTGCTTGCTCATATGTCTTCTTGCTTAGTCCTAGCAGGTAAGACCCAAATCCACCTGCATCAATGACAAACTGTGATACGTGGTGTGTTTACATAATGTATGCTGGTTACTCCCCTGCATGATGTTAGTCTCTAAAGGTTCTTTTCAATCTTTTTTCAGAATAGCCTGATTGTTGTTGTGTATGCTGAGTAATGTTTATATCCGGTTCTTTGACTATGTTCATTCTTTTGAGGGGATACTCCGGGTTGTTTTTGCCTTTGCCTTTGCCTTTGAGGGTATTTCTCTGTCTACTACTTGGACAGGATGCTTTGATGAGCTTGATATAGGAAGTTTTTTTTTTCCCTACTCAAGTGGTGAACTCTCTTGTTTTCACTGTTGCTTCTTGAAGTCTTGAACTGAATAACAAACTCCTGTTAGTGTTGGCATTCAAGTCCTATATGTGACTTCATGAGACCCATTAAGTGTGGAGATCGCAGTTCATCTAAAGCAGCATACAATTAGTCCGTATTGTTTGAAGCATGTTTTCAGAAGTGATGAGCTGTGTTAAGCTGTAAAGCACCGCTTACGGCTTAAGCATCAGCTCAATCAGCTGGTTTAGCACTTTTGATCAGTATTTAGCTTTTAAGGGCATAAGCAGGTTTGCCGTCGCTTCTATTCGAGCTGCTGCTCGTTTTTCGAAGAAATAGTGGAGTTCACAGGAAATATAGGTTTATCAGAAAGAAGATTCACCTCCAAGTGCTATGCTGTAACATGCAACAGCACAGGTCTGAATCATGGTGTTTTCCTCCTTAGTGAAAGGAACGGTTGCGATTCCGAGCTTCTTCATCACTTTGGTCCACGACCGCATGAATATGAACGCCAGCAGGGCAGCAGAGACATTGAAATGAGGAGAAAGCCCTGTCGTGAGATTGAGCTTCATGGCTATGATGCTGTATACGATGCCGATCCCAATGCTGGCAACGATTCCCCTCAAGGTAATCTGCTTGTTCTAGTATTATGATATCCTGTGAGGCACAAAATGGTGGGAAGAAAGTCTATCAGGGTTGTAAAATCTGTGCCAACCCAATGTTCAAGCTCAATGCTTTTGTCATCTTGGGCTATAGGCGAAGTGATACTTTTCAAGGTGATCAGGAGTCACCGACATCTGCTAGGTAGATCTAATGATTCAGGAAAATAGATCTATTCTGAGGAGACTAATGAGATCTTGTTTTCGCAGTCCCGGCGATGGCCCAACTCTGCCTCTAGTGACACTAGCAGTAGAATAGCCGAGTAGAGATATCTTAGGTCGTATCAATGGCTTGAATGGTATGCTACTTGTCACGGACGGGTTAATTTATGAGGTTCACGTTGAGGAATTGTCTAGAGTTCTTCACATTTCTCTAAACAATTCCATACTTTTCTAGGGTCCTCCGCAATTCTCTAGAATTTCCTAGAGTTAGGAAGAGTTCTCTAGAGAATTCCTTATAAATATCTTAGGGGAAGAGTCTAGAAGACTCTTGTGTATTCTTAGGAGAAGAAGGGTATGGAAGAGTCTAGATATCAAATCTAGAACTCTCCATAGGGGTGAGGTCTTTGGTCAAGACATCTCATCTCATCCCAAGCAATCCCAAATCATCCAAGATATTCCATTCTTGTAAACTCTCAAAGTTTTGTAAGCTCTCAAGCGTTCTCAATACAAGCTTGTTTCCAAGTCCAAACTCTCTTGTGTTTTCAAATATCACCTTTTGGGTGACGAGTAGGCTGAGTTCAAGCGAAGGAGTGAGTAACTTGAGTGCCGCACGGGTAGCAAAACTCTAACCCCATGACAAGTGGTATCAGAGCAAAAGTTCGTACGAGAGATGGCAGATTCAAGCATTGTCGAGCATGGAATTCCCGAGGAGGTGAACACCGCAAATGTAACCA
>JAOVYX010004177.1:0-10425 GCA_035668315.1 Drosera spatulata
AGGAGGAGTATTTATAGGCGAGGGCTTGCAACCAGATCGATCCGACGGCTGAAACTCATCATTTTGCATCTGGAGATACGTCGCAGCCGCAGCGAAGTCTGTCGTGCCCGCCACAGATCATTTTGCACATTTCATATATTTTCCAGGCACCCACTCATAACAACAGATTGAGTCATTAATTCCCCCTCAGGTTCTTTAAATCTAACTTCACTGGGCAACTCTCCCTTTGTACTGACATCTATAAGTACCCTAGGGTAAGAGATCCTCCCCTTCACCGCTATTTGATGAACCGTACATATGGGTTTTCCAACTTTACTTGCCAACCTACTCAAGGCCTTGCTGCTCCAAAACTCCAAATCCAACCCAGGCATTTGCACCCAAGTAGGAATACGCTCAAGGTCTTCTTCTTCAAAAACAAAATGTGGATGCCATGGTTTAAGCACAAGCGGACTAGAGTTAAAGAACCAGCTATTATTCATAACCCTCATCATGTCATTGACATGTCCGTCATAATATGTGCAAATGATATCCTAATTATACCAAATAAAAATTAATAGAATATTAATAACTATAGTAGTGGCAAGCAGGATCGAACCCAATAATGAACGGGGATTAAAAATTAAATATTCTGATCTTATATATAATAAATTTTATAAATTGGGGGGTTCTGGATATTGATGATAAAGAATAAAGTGTTAAACTAAAATAAGAAAGAAAGTTGAAAAAGATAGAATATTCAAGGTTTTTATATAAGAGACATTAAATTGCTATAATTTCGAATTATATGGATTATAATTAAATCATAGATTATAATTTTCTCTTTAATTTAATATTGCACAATGTAGGTTGTAACTAATGAAGTTAACATTATGAACTAGAGTTGTAGCTTAATGATAATGAGTTATACTAATATTAATTAATCAAGACAAAAAGAGAATATATCTTTCTTAATTAATATTGATCATAAATAATAATTCAACCCACTTTATTTAGTAAGCAAATGAGAATGACTTACAAATAATTATTATGACATGGATAACTTTAATTACGCAAATGACAATGACATAATTATAATTTTGCTATTACGTTTTGTCATATGAGAATGATAATTGCAATAATAAAAATTATATAATGTAGAATAGGTAATTCTAAGGTATACGATTTTTATCAATTAATTAAGATCAATCCATGCATGAAAATCATGCACTACAAAAAACAAATAGCATTTAGCAACGGATAAAATCCGTCTCCATTTTTTAATATTAGCGACGGAATCCGTCTCTAAATATTTTCCCAAAAAGCTAAAAAAAAAAAAAAAACAGTTAGCGACGAAAAAGTCAATGTCCGTCACTAATTTAAATGAATTTAGCGACGGTTTCGTCGCTAAATTATAAAATTATAGCACTAAACCAATAATATTTAAAATTAATATTTTAGAGACGGATTCCGTCTTTAAAATAAATTGTTTAGGGTTACTAGGGTTCTTTTAGCGACGGATCCGTCACTATATATGCCTTAGCGAAACATTTAATATATTAACGACGTATTCCGTCGCTGAAATAAATTTCTAGGGTTTCTAGGGTTTCATATTTTTAAATAAGGAAAAAAAAATTATGTTCAAAAATATGATTAAAGACGGATTCCGTCGTTAAAATATTTATTCTAAATTTTAAAAATTATTAGAGATGGATTCCGTACCTAAATTATTTTTTGATAGATTAAAATATATTTTTTAAAATTTACACATGCATGCTTATCATATAGAATGATGTATATAATATGCTTATATCAAAACACATAAACTGATATAGATTAAAAAAAAAAAATATATGCATGATTTAGAACATATATTTTACTAAAATTGTAGTTGATTATATTAAATTCTATGTTGGAATATTAATACAATGTAAAAATTTATAAATGAAAATCAAAAATAAATTGAAGAGATTAATTTAATACTACTATGAAATTGAACCCAAAATCACATTTTAAGTAGCAATGAAGGGGAAAAACGTGTTTAGAGTTAGGTTTTAGGGTTTTTAGGGTTCTTTTAGCCACGGATCTGTCGCATATATGTGCCATTGCAAACACTTAGCAAAAAAAAATTGAGCTCATTTAATATATTAGCGACAAAAGTTATCCCAACTTCGTCATAAATTTTAATGTTATGAACGTAACGTTTCGTCTCAAAACTTTGAAATGAGATTCGTTTTTTACATTTAATTTATTATAAAAGAGAAAACGCATATTTTCGTTGCGTTTATAAATTTTTGAACTATTATTTGATCATAACTTTTATATTTATTTAATCTCAATTTTCTTGGGCTTTACAACACAGATCACAAGTAGCTGCACAAAATAGAGATAAGGGAAAGGCTACACATACGCAGGGTAGTGCATCTACCATCCTTGTCGAGAAGCGTCTAGTAAATTAAATTTCCTTGTAGTCTTTTTTTCCTATTTATTTTGTTTTAAATATCTTAATGTATATAATTTTGTGATTTTGTAATAAAAATTTATATAGGAGGTGAGCTTGAAGAGGAAAGCCACGCAGATGGAGGTGTATGTCGAGACTCACAAGAAGTCCGATGCCCCGAGCGTGGTGGAGACGATAAAGGCGGGGAAATTGCTGACGGATATTCCTCTCGTTGACGAGACGGGGACTCAATTTGGAGTAAATTTAATATTATTTTTTGTTTTAATAAATATTGAATTTCATGTCTTTCTTGGTTTTTTTTTAAATGCATTAAATTGATTTATCAACAATGATGTTGTAGGATATATTTTATGAGAGATTTAGCCAGATGTTTGAGTCCCAAGTGGATGAGAGCATGGATCCCAAGGATGCACAGCAGCAACTTGCTGCTGCCACATCCAAGGCCTATCTCGAGGTTGCTGGCACGACAAAGGGAAGGCTGTACGGTCTTGGTTCTGCAGCGACTTAATTCTATCCTAAATCAGTGCTCAGCCAGGCATCCAGGACAACTCATTCCCTGTCTTCTCATTCTATGCCTGAGGATTACTATCGTCTACAAGAAGAAGTCGTCAAGCTCAGAGATATCGTCACCACATAACAGCATGCCTACAGTTCTTTCCAGTAGACGGTTGTCGGCCAACAAGAGGAGACAAACATGGTGCGACGACAGATGGCATTGCTCTTCACCAAGATGGGGATGGATCCTTCAGCAACTTGTCAGGCACAGGCTGGGATCTGTTTGCCTCGATTTTCTCCTCCACCAGAGGACGATGCAAGCCTTCCCGAGCAACAAGATGTTGGATTAACAGGATTGTAAAACTTTATCGAACAAACTGTATTTTGATTGTAAAACTTTGAAATAGAATCTAATTTTAGTTTGATTGTAATTGACGTTTAATATAAGGACCAGTATTTTGGTGTTTTTCCTGTATTTTATATTTTTTTAAAATAAAATAAAATTTAACGACGAAAATACGTCTCTAAATAATATCTGAAGAAAGATAAAATTTTGAGACGGATTCCGTCTCTAAAAAAAAATTCACATTTTAGCTACGATTCATTCGCCATAAAGGTCCATTTTCTTTTTTTCATTTTGAATTTAACAAAAATATTTAGCGACATATTCCGTCGTCACAAAAGGTCCATTTTCTTTTTCCCATCTTGAATTTAACAAAAAATATTAGCGACGAAATACGTCGTTAAATATTTTTGTAAAAATTAACATTTTAGCGACGAAATCCGTCTCCCGATAAGATCCATTTTTATTCCTTTTTACAATTTAAACAATAAACATTTAGCGACGGAAAGTCAATCCGTCACTATAATTTTTGTACTTTGGCGACGGATGTTGTCCGTGGCTAAATAGAATTTTTTTTGTAATATTTAATATAAAACTGAAGATATTGAAATTTGTATTTTAGCAGTCTCAATAATTCAATATCCACAATCATCAAAATAAATATCAAAATTAGGCACACACCAATCTCAATCAATTTACTTTAGCATTGAAAACTGAAACTCGATCCATATCAATGAATAATTCATATACAATCAACATAAACGTCAACAAAGAATTCAAAGAGCTAATTGTAAACAAAGTTTGATAGATTCCCCCTGATTACAAACTATCTGAGATTAAAGTTGTGTCGGGACATTTATGATGCGCAACGGTCGTCACCTTTGTGTAGACAGCGGATGGATTCGATGATTTCCTTTCTAGGGTCTCATTTTCTGATTGAGACAGTTATCTCTATCTTATCTCTGCTTAAAAACTTGACGGCGTTCTCTGAAAAAATAAAACCTCTCTGTGAAAAAACACTCCCTTCTCTTTTTTTTTCAGAAGTCGTATTTATAGAGAAAGAATGAAATTTGAAAATAACCAATCAGAAACGAGAAAAACAGAAATATCTGATCCTTTACGTGTAATATGACACGGCCGGTGTCATAAACCTTCAGATGACATGGCTCGTGTCTATCATTAAAGTTCCCAGATTGTGAAGAAACATGGCCCTTGTAATATTAGCTGTCATCAACACGGGCCATGTCACTTTGGGCAGTGACTCTGATCCTTCAAGCTGTACGGGTTGTGTTGTTTGATACTCAACGACATGTCCCGTGTTACTTAACAAATTTGCAATCACTTTATCATCTTAACTAAATTTCATCATATCATTTTCCGAACGTCTTTGCACACATCCCGAGACTCTTAAAACTTCTTGCAAATGACGTTTATAAAAAAAACGCGTCTTTCATCATCAATCAAGAAAAACACAAAAATATGGCAGTATCCAACTCTAAAAAAAAAAACTAAAGTAATATAAATAAAAATGACTCAAAACACAAATAAAACGTAGGTTATTAATGCTTAAAAATATGTGTGTTTTCGCACACATCAATCATTTTCATCTGTAAATCTGAAAATACAGTAACCAGTTTCGTAAAGACGAATACCAGGTTAAGTTACTATCCTCTATTGATTATTCACATGTCCCTCCATCGTAGAAAATGGCACCCTACTTCCCAGAACATAACCTATCAATAAAAACTTTTAATAACTCCTCTCATTAGCAATATCATCCAGTGTTATATTTTCAATGACTTGCTTCCCTTTGAGGTTCTTCAGGAGTTTTCTTGGATCCATCATAATTGTGAAAAAAATTTCCTAGAAATGAAATCCATCACTCTAGGCTACTGAGCTTTTTGCTTACGCGTTCCGTGTTTCATTTTCAGTTACGACCCGTAATGAAACTAGGACGCAGTGATGCGAGATTGCATGCATATAGCTCGCCTCACTTCTTTTGGAAACATTGTATCACTTAATGTTTATTTTTGGCTAATATGTAACTAATTTTATAGATTTTGGTTACTAGAAGTGAACATGTAAATTTGCAAAATATAATCATATAATGTAAATACTTTGTTAGTTGGTTTTCTTATCTTTTATACCTAAGACTTGTCGAATTGTTTGGCCTTGCTATGCATGATGTGGGTTCATAGCGACATACCGTATGTATCAGCTGAGCTAGACATCGAGGCGTTACACTTAGTCGGCCATGCTTTTGATTAGTCAACTTAGACAATCATTGTTTTGGTTAGTCATTTGGGGTTGGTCATGGCTTTTGTTTAGTCACAATTCTACAAACACAAACATTTATCTAGGTCGTTCATTATATAATTAGTTTGTCATCTTGATCTCTTTTCACATTGACCGTTCATTACCTTGGTTGGTCACAGACCCACCAATCGAACCCTCCTCATATTTATGCTTTAACATAACTCAAATAAATATCGATCATGATTTTGATTAATCACGTATTGTTTAGTTATCTCAATCAATCACGGATTTGATAGACATCTTGATTGATTATAATTTTTTGTTGAAACATGACGTACATTATGCCGGGGGAAGGGGGGTGGTGGGTGCGGAAATGGACCCCCCTAACATTTTGAATTTTCCTATATTATATTATTGGGAAAAGTCAGTCTAAGGTGCAACGGAAATTACCCAACACTTTTCCTTCATCGTACAGTTAAATAGCCCAAAAATAAATAGAGTCGACAAGAAGATTTTTACGTGGAAACCCCCTAAAAAATAAAAGGATAAAAATGATGGGATCATTACGATATCAAAATATCCACTAAAAAGAGATTACAAAGATAGTCCCTAGATTCTGGTAGAGGATTACAATCATCAGGATCACTGACAATTTTTTTGCCTCTTTATCGAGGTAAAACATATATCCATAGAGAATACCACTCAGTACCCGAAACTGAGTATTTTCACTTCTGATGACTTTGCTGTGGATTTGTGTGATGCATTTTTTAACTTCTCCCGTAGGCTTATTTATAGACCCCTTTACTAAAATGAACTTGTAGTGTGAATTCGTCATTAAATCAACAAGCTTGATGTGTATGTAAACAACATCGGTTTCTTATTCAAAGTTGCTTGTTTATGTGCAGTATTATTGTTAATTTGTGTCGTTTTAGTTTTTTTTTACTATTTAAAGCGTCGATATTGTCGTATTTCTTTTTTTCGTTGCAGAATTGAAAAAATCAAAGATTTTTGATATAATGAATATTTTGGAGTGTTCAAGATGATTTTGGAGTGCTTGGAGATGATTTTCATGTGTTACTATCTATTAGAAAAAAAAAAAACAAACCGGAGCTAAATTTCAAAAGTTATGTGAGTTTGGAAATCGGCTGATTTTGTTTCCTTTGGCGTGGGCCATGTGGGGTGTTTTTGCTTGGCACGGACCGTGCCTGAGCACCGATTTGCGATACTTAAATTCGTTATTTTTGGAGAAATTAGTTATTTTTCATTTCAGTATGAATACTCACGATGAAATATCATTTTAGTTTAATACATTGTTTGGTATAATACATTGTGTCGAAAGATCATGAAGGTCATACGCTGTGTCGAAGTAGATTAAACTCTCGAGAAAAATCTAAAATTGAATCATTTTAGTTTAATACATTTTTTGATTATGGTATGTTTTATGATAATCAATAATTTTTACCGGGAACCCTCTTTTTGTCGAGGTTAATTACAAGCACCTACCATAATAGAATATAAAATGAAAATTATTAATCTATGATTGAAATCTAGACAAATGAAGATCACGAAGGCCATACGCTGTGTCGAACTAGATTAAACTCTCGAGAAAATCTAAAATTAAACAATTTTAGTTCAATATATTGCTTTGTTTAATTTTTTGTTTCTTTCCAACAACGCCCCCCACCCTGTATTTTATTGAGCTTAATTGACTAGGAATATTTCATTAGCCTAATAATCTGTACATAATTCCAACTTTAGTATCTAACTCTTCGTAGGATCGATATCCCTCATCAATATATTATATATATTTTGAGGGAATTAATTTGCGCGTGACAAATCTCCGTCCAAAAATTCTTCAAGCAAATTGGCATGCCGTCTGCATGCAAGAAAACCATGGCCTTTCATTGCGGCCAATGCATTTCCTTGTCCAAGAATGGAGACTCCAGACTAGAAAACCAAGAGCTTTAAAAGCTCTTTTTTTTTTTTTTTTTTGGTCGAAATAGGGGCCGATGCCCAAATGATATTATTGATGAATACGACAAGGTGATGAAACACCCCATAAGTCTGCGAATATCACAAAGTGGATGCCTAACCGGAGGCATACTAAAATAATGACATCCCACAGGAAAACATAAAGCAAACGAAGCCATCCAATTCGCTGTTCGATTGCCTTACTCTGTATATGTGTTGGACACAGACTTCCCATTCTTTGCTTAGTAACTGACGACACCGACAGATAAGCTGGTATTGTGGGTCCGAAGACGGGAGACGTTGGCTCAATAAAAGTGTAGTAGCCAACGAGTCGGTTTGAAGGAGTACCCAACGATAGCCCAAGTTCCATGAATATTCCAAACCAATACAAACAGCATGCAACTCTGCTGCCATAGCATAACAACAACCTAAATTAGCAGCGAAACCTCCAATCCAACTTCCATGACTATCTCGTAACACCACCGGCCAAAGCTTGCAGCATTTCTTTCTTAAAGGAACCATCTGTATTTAAGGCAACCCAATCGTCCCATGGTGGTAGCCAACATATGGTGATTTCTGTCGTCTTTTCCTTGTCGTGACTTATTCGAGTACATGCTGCCCGTACTTCATGAGCATAGTTGAAGAGAAAAAGTCGTCTTACTTATTGGTACCTGCAGGATGATTTGAAGAGAACCGAATTCCGCCATTTCCAGAACCACCATAGTGATATGGCAAATAAAGATCGCCACTCGAAACTTCCATTCACAATGACAGAGTCTTCCAGCTTGGACTTAAGCCAATCTGTAAGCCTCATGTTGAAGAAAGAAACAACAGTATGGTGTTGCAACAAGGTTCTCCAAACTACTCGAACATCTCTACAATCACAAAGCACGCGGAGGATATCTTCACTTGGTGCTCTATATACTGGACATGTTGCAACAAAAATGAAGCCAAGCCGCACACGTCGACTCATAGTCAGAATACACTGATGAGCTGCAAGCCAAATAAAACATCGGACCCGTTGAGAAGCGGGTACCTTCCAAATAGATTGAAATAAAATGTTGTACTGGAGCTACTCGGCTGAGCATCCATGGCCTTCTCATATGCCCAACCTATGCGCATCCGTCCGTCTTCTGAGCCTGTGCATGTCAAGGTGTCTGGAATTCCCATATCACTCCATACACGAACAGCAGCAATACCTTTAATCACTTCATTAGGCAGAAGAGATGCAAAGGAGTCCCATCTCCACCCCGTTTGAGGTTCCCATAGATCACTAACTTTACAATTAAGTCGTTGCTCGTCAATGTCACCATTAGCAATCTCACGAAGAGGAACAGACCTAACCCAGGAGTCGAGCCAGAACCTAGTGTCACGTCCATCTCCAATCGTGTATTGAATATGTCGTTGTATAATGTTCCATCCTTTGCATAGGCCCTTTGCTGTGATTGAACCCATAGGCAGATCAACTGGTATTGTGTCTGTAATGTTGTATTTATGTCGAAACATCAAAGACCATAAAGCATCTTTTTCAGTAGACAAACGCCAACTCAATTTAGCCGTTGCAGCTAGATTCAGCTCTCTCGCTTTTCGAAGACCTAAGCAACCCATAGACCTGCTAAGACAAAAAGTTGATCATCCGACTATATGGACTTTGCATTGCTGCTCTGTACTACCCTAAAGAAAATCTCTGCATTTCTTATCAATATCTTCACACACTGCTTGTGGAAGAAGAGAGGTCTGCAATATAAATAATGGTGTAGAGTTCAGCACGGATTTGACTAAACTTACTCTTCCAGCAAAGGCAAGTTGTTTGGATTGCCAGCTTGCGAGTCTTCTGTTCATTTTCTCTAATAAACTGCTGTAATGGTTACATCCAACACGTCCTTGTATCACTTAAGTCTCCAAGTATCTTCCTAAATCACGGTCCCATGGTACTCCTATTAACGAGCTGAGCTCATTAACAATAGAATCTGAGATGTTGCGCGAGCAAGCTAGGCGAGACTTCGCATAATTAACCCGTTGACCTGATTGCAAACAGAATTCACTAACACATGTGCGCATCACTTCAATCTGATTCGGAGTCGCATCGCCTATGAGAACCAAGTCATCTGCAAAAAAATAGATACGACAAAGCTGGCCCATTTCGCCTTAGGAACTAATGCACTGCATAATGAGCTCAATCAGATTTGAAGGAATGCCGACTTCTTCAAGAGTATCTCTAATGAAGTTCCACTCAAGTCGATCATAAGCCTTTTCAAGGTCTAGTTTAAGCACAACCACTCCTCGCTTTCCTCTAAGCCGCCCCATAGAGTGAAATACTTCTTGCATTAAAACAATATTATCGGCTATTTGTCTTCCAGGAATGAAGCTGCTCGGATTTGGGGCAATCACTGATGGAAGATAGGGCTTAAGTCTATTTACATTTTCATCACCACTTTATACGTGACGTTGCATAAACTGATGGGACAAAAATTCTTGATCGAAACTGGTGCCTCCACTTTAGGATTTAGAGAAATAAGCATATCATCAGGCGATAAAGTAGGGAAAGCTCAATGCCCAAGTCTGTCAGCTTCATGTATAGCTCCACATGAGTAAAGTTGCTCAAAGTAGGAACGTGCCTTTAAATGCTCTTTTGATTGTTAACATGTGTGTTTGCTTTTGTGTCCACAACCGGCTAACCCTCCTTCATCATTTTTGTTGACGGTGATGGAGGCGGTGCCTTAAATCAAAGCCGCCTTCGTCTCCGCGTGGACTTTCCCGCGCTTATTTCTCCGTGTTAAATCCACGTGGATCTGCGCGTGGTGTTTGGGCATAAAGAGAGGTAGAAGATGATGGTTGAGAGAAAAAGAAGAGCAGAGAGAGCCGGGGAGGATTTGGGGGAGAAAGGAGTGCAGGAGAGGAAGTGAAAGTAAGGAGAAAGTGG
>JAOVYX010004178.1:0-10424 GCA_035668315.1 Drosera spatulata
TTAGTTTGTGTTAAATTGCTAAGAAATACACTTTGCAAGTGTTAAACCTATATATGTTGTTTTTATATTTTTAGAAATACTTTTGCATTAGGAAAACCTTTAGTCCTCTTCGTCATCATCATCCCCATCGTCATCATTCTAATCTTCCTCCTCACCCTCCTCATCTGTAGCCTCCTGTTGCTCTTCTTCATCCTCTTCTTCTGTTTCAGTTTCATCTTCTGCTTCTTCTTCCGGTTCTATGTCTATGTCGTCATCATCATCATCGTAATGACCATCATCGTCATAAGCATCGTCATTACTCTCATAATCTTCATCCCCTAAAGCTTCAAGAATGGGTGGATTCTTCGTCCAGTACTCTTGATACGCATGTTCACTCGCTTCCGGTGCATCAATTGTTGATCTTGATTTCGTTTTGAAGACTGCCCACCACTTGGATTGTCGTGGTGCGTACCCTCGATAAGGAGCATAGTAGACCTGTATAGCTTGTGTCGCGAGGACGAATATTTTTTATAAGTTTATCTAATATACTTCTGCGACGGAATCCGTCGCATAATTGTTTTAGATAAAACATATCTTTGTGTTGTGCGACGGATTCCGTCCCATTAAATGTTTCCCCAACACTTGGCAGGATTTGAACAAAAAAAATTATTGCATACCGTATGTGTTCGCGACGGATTCCGTCGCAGAAGAGAAAATTATACAGGATAAATTTGTGGAAAAAGTTTCCATAAACCTTGAATTTTTTGTTAAATTTTTTATGCAATTTTGCGACGGCGACCGTCGCCGATGGTTTTGGTCCTGCGACGGCTGTTGACTTTCCTTCGTATTTTTGTTTTCTTTCAATTTTTTTCCCATATTTTTTATTTGCGACGGATCCGTCGTAGTGTGATGCATTTTCACGACGGATTAGTTCCGTTGCATTTGTGTTCCGTCGCAAAATTCGCTTTTTTTTTTTTTTTTGTAGTGGATAAGGGACGAGAGCAGGATTATAACAAGTTGGTTTAAATACGCACGCACGTTAAGATAACATTCGTTGTTATCTTTATTTATAACCTAAGGTTATGGGATCATTAAAATAAATTTAAAAATCTTTATGCATACCTGTGTGAAGTGAATTTGTCTGATTTGTCACGTTACATGAAATGAATCTACCCTATTAATGACATTATTATGCTAAAATATTTTAAAATCATGCTAGAATAGAGTTTGGGTAACGATGATATAGTTACATGTATTTTGATTATTAAGAATATTTTAAATGAGTACAGATATGCATATAATTCAATGAGATATTTTATAAAATGGATTTGATCCGTTTTATTTGTATTTGGTAAATAATTTAATAGTATCATTTATACCAAAAATCGTCATGTGTTTTGACTGTGTGTGAAACCTGTGAGATACTTGATACAATTATTTTCTGCCTAATTCAATATATGGAAAATACTCAAAGGCACTACAACCCATCTAAATATACTTGAACTAATCATAAATTACAAGCGAATAATTAAAGTACGCTATGGTATTCAATTACTACACATGATAATTCTTGTTAATTCTTGTATCTGATTAATTACAAACTTGAAAATCCTAGAATGAACAAAAATGTAAACAGATATTTAATCTGGATAATATAGGGATTGAGACAGTCATGTTTTTCAGGTTAGGTAAGGGGAATTGATTTATTCCGGAGTAGTTCATTCCCTTCGCGTGCACGCAATAGCAATACCGAGTTGGTCTATTTTCTTTGGCAGAAGCCATCCTGTGATATTGCAGGCCCACTTATTAAGTCATAGTATGGTTTAGTTAGCCTATTAGAGTCTTCTTTTTTCTTGAAACTGTTCCCCATATCCATTCCTGATGAAATATGAAATTAATACGTGCACAAAAGACTTGAAATAATATATGTATCTTGTAATACTTGAAATAATTATAAGTATCGAGTTACTAAAATTCTGAAAAATATAAAGTTCCTGATACCAGCTGTGCATGAATCCTGAAATTATAAAAAAATCCTGATATACGAGTGCATGAAATCTAAAGTTATTGCCTGATATACTACTGACCGTCGTATTATATATTACTTATTGCATAGGGTCGAACACAAGAAGGCGTGTTAGTCTCCTTTAATTAATGTGTATCCTTTGTTATTGACCTCCAAAGCTCACAGTTAAATGTTCGGATACAGGTTGAAGAACGAGTTGGGCGGAGTCATTTAAGCAAGGGAATAAACGTCTTGCTCGGACAATAACATCTTGAGGTTCTATTGTAATAATTTAGTTGTTAAGACTTGAGTGGGATGTATTCGCGATAATGCAATGTTTATCTTTCTATTAGATTTTCAGATCATTGTAACATGGGATTTCTAGTTTATGTTTTTATTATCTTAGTCTCTTATTTCTTATTGTCTTGCTATGTATCTTAGTGACGGTAAGATCATGCATCACATTTCTATTGACGATGAATCTTGGAACGTTACAGTAAACTTGAGGCGCGTTTCCGCAACGTCGCTGCATTCAATTTCCCAACAAGCAGCTGCATTTTTCCACTCAAACTAAGGTGCGAATCTTTCGATTTATCGCAACTCTCAATTCGCGGACAGTGGCTTGATGAACGAAAAGATTCAATTCGCACTCAATTCATCGTTGCTTTTGGATCTGTCAACCATAGCGCGGGTCTCCAGCATCGACTTGGTGTCGGCATGCGACCCTCACGGTACAACCAACCCTCACGGTGCAACCAACCAACATCGATGTGGGTTCGATGTTGCCCTTTGCTTCATCGTCTTCGATGGATTGATCTAGATTGGTTGCACTGATTATGGAATCCAACGAAGGCTTAAGCTATCAGCTCATCTCCGGTTTCCTTGAGAAGACGTAGCTGCTCAATGTGCAGGGTTGTAAGTTTTATTTTTTCCTTAAACCTAAGGTTAAATTAAACACTGAATTATAATGTGAGTATTTAGGAGCACAATCACCGAATAAATTTTGGTCGTATATATGTGAGCACTCTGTCGTAGTCTGTTTTACATGGTTGGACCAAAAGGGTCACTATTTGGTTACAATATTTATACATATAACACGTGACTAATCCGATTAATTTTGTCCGTGTTGGTAAAGATTAATTTTATTTGTATTTTGTATAATGAGAGTGTGGGTGTCCTCAGGATCTTCGATAATATATATATCGTTTCAGAGATGGATATGTTTATCACAATAACTATATAATCGAATATATTTCTCAGTTAAATATTATGATGAAATACTAAACAACATGATTATTTATAAACGGTAGAGGGTGTGAAAATCGATCCTGTCATTACTAATACGGGTTTATCCCCTCCAAGCACCAAATGAACCTAGGTGAGGTAAGCGGCTAGCGTCGGATCTCGTTTCTTGATTATGCTAGTTAACTGTTTTAAGGAGCAAAGCATTATAAAATAAAACTTGATGATAATAAAGCGAATAATATTTATTCACCACATCATTTCAACTTAAAAAAAATCCCATCATGAGATTTCATACTTCATAACAATGCAAGCATAGTATCATTTGAAGGTTACAACATCCTTGTATTGCATCTCTGCTACATCACATTGATGGTAGTCTATGATGAAAGGGCTTCTTCTTCTCTGGATATCTTGTTGTCCTTATTCCAGGGAAAGCACTTTTGGTGCTCGGCCGAACACGGTCCAGATGGACGAATAGACCACTGGCATACATTATGATAGTCACAATCGTCTCTACTCTCTACGTAAATATCGAACCAATGAAACTCGTTTTGCCATCTGAAACCGCAGAAGAATAATGTTCGATTAAATGGCCGAGGGTTGAATGAAAAACTGTACATCTCACGATATTTTAGCGTATGAACACCAAGATCGTCCTCCTTTGACTTGCAGTGAAGAGTAAGATCGATGTTTGGGCCGAGATCGTTTATGGCTTCGACACTCACTTTGTTTTCCACCACGGCGGCAGTTACCCCGTCTATAATGTTGCACACACTAGCCATAACCACCAATGTTAGCAATAGTGTAGTTTTTTTGGCTGGAATCATCTTCGTTCTTCCTAATTTTGTTCGCGGTCGAACTTAGATATGTAATTTTGCTGATATTTTGAAGGAAAAATATGGCTTTTCATATCAACGATTTTATAGCAGTTCCTAAAGCAATATTATTTTGACATTTAAGTTTAATTTAAGAGCTATCTTTTTTTCTTTTTCTTTTTTTTTTTGAAAAACATTTCAGCGCTATCTTTATTTTCAAAAGACAATGAACTTCAGATCT
Organism: Drosera spatulata; assembly: GCA_035668315.1. Classification (NCBI taxonomy): domain Eukaryota; kingdom Viridiplantae; phylum Streptophyta; class Magnoliopsida; order Caryophyllales; family Droseraceae; genus Drosera; species Drosera spatulata. Next base: position 4,286 of record JAOVYX010004178.1, read on the forward strand.
GGTAGCTTGTTTTTTAATCATTTAGTTAGCATATTACTCTTTCCTAGTTCCAAATTTAACATGGTTTAATATTTGAGTCTAATTTAATAGCGCTCTCTCTCTCTCTTCCTTTGTTTTTTGAGCACCAATTAAATAGGAACAATTTAACATTGAACTTCAATTTTGGTAGGTCCTATTTTTAACAGCATGCTTTTTTTATCATTTAATAACACACTGTTTTTCTTAGTTCCTAAACATGGTTTAAAATTTAAGATTAATTCAATAGCTATCTCTATTTTCTTTTTTCTTTTTTGTTGATAAAACTATCTTTTTTATCAAAACAAATTCAAATTTGAATTGGAATGTCCTCTTTTCAATAGTATCCTTGTTTATCATTTAATGGCATGCTGTTTTTCTTTTGTTTAAGTTTGACCTGATAATAAGTTTACTTTTTATATCAAAAAAATAAAATAAAATAATTCTTTTACTCTTAGAATCTTTTTAGACGTTACAAACCGTCTTTACATAATGTGCCAATAACATCATCTAAAACGACAAAGCCCATAATTAGGTCCCAAAGTAAACGCGCCAATACAATCTATTTAAATATATAAAGCGATATTTCTCTTTTTTGTATCAAAATTAGGTTTTCTTTGGCACCAAATTTAGTTAGTCATGCATTAAGTATCTTGATTATAAATTAAATATATTAAATATACATTGACACTTTATTTTTTCTAAAATTCAATATGTTTCAAGTGTGTAAAAAATAAAAATAAAAAGTAAATTAAAAATAGTTTATGGTGCTCTTTTTAATGTAAATTAACATCACAAATGATCAAACAAAATATTTATATGATTAAAATATATAGAAAATTCCCCAAGGGTATATGTTTAAAAAATAATTCTCATTTCATACAACCCGATAAAATATTTTCCAATTTATACAACTCTCATCTCCCTCCCCAATTTTATTCGATCTTTTTATCTCACCACCATCACTGACCCAAAACCTTATGCACATCTTGGATATCGAATCTAAACAACAACAAAAAAATAAAAAATAAATAAAAAAAATAAAAAAAATTAATTGGATGTGAGGAAACTCACGATATGTTCTTGATGAATCATGATATGGAGATGTTCAAACAGATTGTCCAGATGAAAGAAGAACAACCCAGTTCAAAATTCCAACTCCGAGTTGAGATAAGGGAAAATGGGAGGGTTTACAGTTATATTTGGAATGAGAATCGTATGGAATCTGTTTGCTTGGATTGCGATTCTGTGAGTTCGGGTTTGACTTTCGAAGATGGGTTGAGAAAATGATTAAGGGATTTGTTCATACCGAAGCAGGTTGATAGGATTTTATGTTGAGTATGTAAAGTGAAAGTTCTTGCATAGAGTTTTTAGCTCTGCGTTTCAGGTTCTTGCCACCCAGGTAGGGATTTGAATTGATATACTGTTTTACTTTGAAACAGTACTCCAGTGTTTTGTTTTTGTTTTTTTTTTTAATTTTTAGGATATCATGTTATTAATTTTTTTTTGTGGTTTTGGATTTGTTGGTTTTGAACTGATGTACGATTTTATTTTGTTTTGACGTACTGCTTTAAACAGTGCGCTAGCTCAATTAAGCAGTGCGCTAGTGTTTGTTTTTTTTTTTTTTTTAAATTCATGTTATGTATTATGTAATAGTGTTTTCAATTTTATGGATATTATGTTACAAATTTTTGTTTTTGTTGGGCTTTTGTATTTGTTGGATTTGAACTGACGCACTGTTTAGCTTTGTTCAGGCGCACTGTTTGAGACGCACTATTTCAAACAGTGCGCTAGTATTTGCTTTGTTTTTGAAAAAAAAAAGTCATCTTGATTATTTGTCGTGAGTTTGGTTTGTTAGTAGTGGGTTTGGGCGGTTTTGATTTGTTCTAACAGAAAGTTGTACTGGATGAGAATTATTTTTCCCGAATTGTACCTGTTGAGAATTTTTTTTTTTTTTGTAGTTTTTAAAAATTTTCAATATAAACTTAAAATCAAAATTGGATAACATATTTCTTATAGGGTGAATTACCTAAATATAGAAAAACTTGAAAAAAATAGCAAAAATATACACAAGGAATCAAAATTACAAAAACATACAATTCATTCATATCATTCAAATTGCTAACCCTATTCTCATCTTCACCCCAACCGCTACCATCACCTAACCGTCGTCATAATTTTCGTCGGAATCCGACCACGTCGTCCAAATCTGAAACGTTGTCGGAATTTTCGTCGAAACCCGACCATGTCGTCGGAATATGTAACACAGCGTCTGAATAAAATTAAAACAGAATGCATGATAAAAAATAAAAACCGACCATCAATATAAAAATGAAAAAGAGCGACAGTACAAAAATGAAATAGAGCGTCTTTGTTATTTTGAAACAGAGCGCCAATGTTTTTAGAAACAGAGCGTTTGAGTTATTTTTGAAACAGAGTGACAGATTTACATGAAATAGGGTGACAATTAAAAATAAAAAATAAAAATAAAAATTGATGAAAATGAAAGTAGAATGCATGATCAATTCCTATGACTTATTCTTTGGTAGCGATATTGGTATGATATACCTTCGAGCATAGAGCTGCACATTTGAACAACCAATCAGCATGATATTCCTTCTAGCACAAAGAGAAGCTTCTCGCACAAAGGTTTATTGTTTTTCATCACATTCACAAAACCAAGGTATGTTCACGTATGTGCACAGAATTCACAACAACAATCAGAGACGAGAAAATGTTTCGACCTCCGAATCCAACTCCACTTGCTCCAGAACCACCAGCTGAGACTGCACCATCAGCACAACTACACTTTTCACTAGTCGAAAACATGATCAATTTCGATCAATACGACTACCACTTCGATTTCAACCAACAACAACAATAGAAACCCTAAGTCAAAACAAGAGCAACAGAATCGAAACAAGTCTACAAAATTTGAAGGCGATGTTTGTCGGGATGACGGGGATGATGAGATCTTCGATTTGGCATTGAAGTCGGCGCCTAGTGGGGGTGGCTGGGAGGGAGACGATGGTGATAGAGGTGACGGACGACGACGAGGACGGGGCGAGAAGAGGAGTGCGGCGGAGGACGACGGCTACAACTCGAGTAACCATCAAAGAACGATGGCGACGACGATGGAGGTGAGAACGGTGGCGAGACAGGGAGAATTGAGGAGGAGGAGGGAGAGAGAGGGAGAATCCGAACAAATTATATGTTTGTGAAATTTTATTTTTGTATGTTTGGGTGATTTATTATAATCATAAAAAATATTCATATTTTATTTAGAAAAAATAATAATTATATTTGCATATATATATATATATATATACATATATTACGTTCAATAATAAATTACTCAAACTTAACAACATAATATATAAACTATTTATTAAAAAAAGTATATAAACAATTAATTTAAAAATATTAATATTAAATATATATTTTATAATGCACATCCAATGCTAAAACATCCAAGTCTCTTAACCACCATAACATCTACATATCCATATCTTTTTTTTTGGTTTTAAATCTTTTTGCAACTCTCCTAATGAAGTTACCTGACCCATGGAAATTTTAGAATTGAGTTTTTGGATCGGTTTAATCGTTTTATCATCTGTAAGATTATATTCTAAATATGACTAGTTTCATCCATATATAACATAGATGATTAATATTTAATTTTAATTTTAAAGATAATCTTTTAGGATGTTATATTTTGTTTTCTTAATATTATTATGGTGCCAACCCATATGTTATCCTTTAGAGGTTTATAGTCATTACAAAGCGAGTCCCAATTTGTCAATGAAAAGTGCGATTATTCTACATACACACATTAAACATTAGAAACACTATCACACATTATCCATTAAAAGATCATAAGTCTATAGTCATCAAAGCTTTAATCCACATATTAATTATTAGAAATCCATAACCTTAAAAGTCAATTAGACCCAATTTATCAACCAAAGAAAGAGTGATTTTATCATTGTATATTTATATAGACTAGTACTTAACCTGGTTTATCAGAAATTTCGTTTACTATTTAGCGACGGATTCTGTCGTTAATCAATGAAATTATAAATTTCTTTTACTATTTAGCGACGGATCCGTCGCTAAATAATGAAATTGTAAATTATAATTTCATTAATTAGCGACGAATTCCGTCGCAAACATTGTTTTCGACGATGATTTATGAGTTAAAGTTTTATAAATTTTATATATTTTTGGATTTCGTAATAGTTGAAATATTAACTTATGATAAGGTGTTGTATTTCATAAAATTTTAATGAAGAAACTACGTATTGCTAAAAACTCGTAATAATATATATGTTGCACATGATATAAGATGTTATATATTTAAAAAAACTTGAAACATATAAGATGTTATACATGATATTGGTGTTAAATGTATCACGTATTATAAATGATATCCTTATAAAATTAAATTGAAAATAATAATGAAAAAGAAGTAAACGATGTAAAAAAACAAAAAAAAATACGGAAAATTTAAAAACTTGAATATTAGCGACGGATTCCGTCGTTAATGTATATCATTGGTCATTGTTAACGGCGGAATCCGTCGCTAATAGTTCAACAAGTTGTTTTGTTAGATTTAGCGACGGATTCCTACGCTAATATATGTACAAACCTAATTAGCGACGGATTCCGTCGCTAAATTTGATATATATAATAGTAGCCGCCGTCACTTTCTCCTTCATTTCCTCCTTCCTTCGTTCGCCGTCTGTCGCCTTTGCCGCCGCTGCCACCCGTTGCCGCCCGCTGCTCCCCGATGCCGCCTTTGTCGACCCCGCTGCCGCCATGCCCCCTCCTGTCGCCACCGCTGCCGCCATTGCCCCCGCTGCCGCCCGTCGCAAAATAGTCCTTTTTTTGTAGTCTAAAGTTCCTAAAGCATGTCCAAATCAAAGTGTGATGTAATTAGTGAGTGTTAAACACATTTAGAGTTTGGTTTCGATGATCCAATTTTCCAATAATATGCTGCACCCACCTCCCTGTTACGTGATCTATTCCCTGCAGCCACAGTCCCTTTGGAAACTCGCATGGCCACACGCTCCCGCGTTGGCACGCTCTCTCCCCGAAAGTGTTATATTAATGTTGATCCCAAGGCTTACCTTGTTGCCTCATCAGATGCCGAGCCAACCTGCTTCTCACAAGCTCAATCTAATCCAAAGTGGCGAGAAGCAATGACAGATAAATATAATGCCCTTATTGAGAATGGCACCTGGTCTCTTGTTCCACACCATCTCCTCATCATAATGTTATCGGCTGTAAATGGATCTTCTAAATCAAACGACAAGCCGATGGGACCATTGAGTAATATAAGGCTCCACTCGTTGCAAAAGGGTTCAATAGACGAGAGGGCATCGACTATGAGGTCACATTTAGTTCAGTAATCAAATCGGTTACTGTCAGGACAGTGTTATCCTTAGCTCTCATGGGTGGTTGGCAAATCAAACAACTTGATGTTAAAAATATGTTTCTCCATGGTCACTTGAATGAGATTGTATGTATGCGACAACCGCCTGGTTTTGTTAATTCGATTCACCCGTCTTATGTTTGTCATTTGAGATGGTCACTATATGGACTCAAGCAAGTCCCCCGTGCTTGGTTTCACAGGTTAAGTACCTTTCTCCTACGATTGGGATTTATTGGAAGTCGAGCTGTCTCGTCTCTTTTTATTTGTCGTCTGTAACGTCCCGAAATCAGGAATGCCCCGCACGTGACGTTATGCCGCCATAGACCCAATCCATGACAAGGCCAATCAAACCAAACGGGTTTGTAGGTATAGAAGCTAAGGAAATTACCTAAACAATACAAGTCATAAATCCAAATAATAATATGCAATCCCGAATACATTATAATGTCTTATCGCCTACAAGTGGTTTCCAACAAGCAATATTACATTTCGGACAATGAGATAGATATCTATATGCATAAAATCTCATTCTAGCGCTTCAGCATTGCTTGGTGGAGGATTTGCAAATAAAACACATAACCGTGAGCTAAAAGCTCAGCAACCAAAGTATATATATTCGATTTGCAGGGTACTCCCCCGACTATGGCGATCGATGAGTACCTGTAAAACATTTTCTAATAGCCGTAGAAA
>JAOVYX010004179.1:0-10424 GCA_035668315.1 Drosera spatulata
GTTAGCCTTGTCATGAACCGGGTTCGTGACGGCATAACGCCACGTGTCCTAGCAGCGGAGTTCGGGGCGTTACACCTGAAGCTCTATTTTACGCTATTTTTTCCTTGTTTCATCCTCGTCTTGTCTCGCTTTGTCCTTTGCTCGATCATGCCCTATTTTCAACGTCTTTGACCATACTAATGCTCGTTTTCACCTACAATTCATGCGAAGGTATCAAAACTCGCAAATATAGCAAAAAGGACATAAATAAATACAATTATGAATGCAAAGACGTCAAAACGATATGAAAGCTGACAAAACTATGCATGAATCGAACTAAACAACTCCTCCAAGCTTGAGCTATTGCATATCCTCAAGAAATAAAAGATAGAAGATATCAAAAGATAACATGCCAATATGCCAAACACTAACAATCCTAAAAAGCGGGCGTCATCACTCATTATAATCTATAGGCCGCTTTATCAACCCCAGGAACTCACTTGCATGAACACATTCTAATTTCACAAGATTGACTCCATAACAAGCACCTCTCACCACCCCATGATCGTGAAAATCATTATTCATAAGTTCTCATTCATAATCATTCAAATAATACATCAAGCAAGAAGCATTTGCATACCAACTTCGTTGTCACACATGCTCCTCGATGTAATAGGGATGTATTATTACGTCCGCCATAACACGCCATGGAATCATAAAACGAATGAAATTACATGCAAAAATCATACGAGTGAGGTCCATACATGATATCGAGTGTAATAGGGATGCATCGTTGGACTAACGATGTGTTTTAGGATACGAATCCCTAAGTGACATTTTATCGAACATCTCATGTGCGTGTTTTTTAAACCATGCTCAAAACCCTAACCAAACCCTAACCGACCCCCAATTTACAAGTAAATCATTCACATCTATTCCATTTATCATGCTCATCACCCAATTCATTCATTTCCATATATCCATCACAATCTCAAACCATCTTACAACATAAACTCTAACTAACAAATCCATTAACCATCACCTAATTCACGCAATCTATTGAAATCAAGGATGAGGATGAGTAGATTAAGTAGAATTACCTTGATTTGATAGGATGAAGATAAGAAAATAAGGGTTTGAGATGGTTAGGATGAGTTTAGAGGATGAGTGGAGGCGTATGATGTGATGAGGTAAAGTAAGGAGGAAGAGAAGGGTCGTACGAGTCTTGGCTGGGCAAAGTGTACTACGCTCGGGCGTAGGTGATGCCTGCGCCCGAGCACTTGGTGTATTTTCCTAAAGGGTAGAGTTTTGGTAAATGGACCGCACCCGGGCGTGGCCAATATGGCGCCCGGGCGCTTTGTATAAATTCCTGAATGGGTGTTTGGGGGGTTTCAGATTACGCCCGGGCATGGATGTATATTGCGCCCTGGCGCTTTGTGAAAAGTACTGAATACCCTTTGTTCATAGCATGAAACACCAAAATATTTGTTTTAAATATATTAATGATCTTTGTAGACTACCAAAGGTGACTGCAGCAGAGACTTATACTTTGAGAGTTTGTCGCTGTTTGCTATTTTGATTGATTTCTACCAGTTCAAAAAATACAGAGTAATGAAAAGCAAGTAAATAACACATAACTCGTTATCAAGTGATAATCGAGAGTTTAGTTCAATCTTCCCTTGATGACCAGCGTAATCAATCTAAGAGGTGAGTTCACTATCTTCTTACTTTTGGGTTACAGGACAACCCCTTCACAAGTTTACAACTTGCCAAAGGCAAAGAACCTCGACCCTTGCACAGATCCCTCTCTGGACTCTGCTGTAGCTTTGTTATACAATGTAGACTAGTGAACTCTCTTCTTCCTTTTTTCTTCCATTCAGCTTACTTGAACAGCTTTGAATTCAGATTTCTCGTATGTCCTTGTACGTTCAATCGTTCATCAACAGCACCGTTCTCTAAGCTCTTTGATCCCCTTTTATAGGCTGAGAGAATGAACCCGTGAATGTACTTGATCTGATATTGACAACCTGTCTGTTAGCAACACATATGACCCCTTCACTGATATTGATAGATCAGCTTCATTATGATCCTCATATAGTTTCTCCATACGTCAAATTTTTGATTTGACCAATCCTTTGACCCTTGTCGAACTTAGGCAACTATCTCTGCTACACTCAGTTGTCTACAACTTAGTCTACACTCACTACCGCTGAGACCTTGTTTGCACCAGATCATTGCTGCAACCTTTTCTGCATTGCTGTGTTGACCCTTGTCAACAAGATTGATCCAAGATCCTGAAGCATTTGAATTCCTTTTGCTGTCCATGCATGTCTTCGCTGCCTTACTGAAATTCTCTATAATGGTCTGCTTTGGTGGCCCATAATGCTCTCTATTTGTGATCGTCTACTCTTCAGCATCTAACCTAGACTGCAGATTACTAACTAATTTCCAGCCTTAGCATACTAACTACATCATGGTTAATACTTCGAAGTTTTGTTCATCAATTTGTATACAACTGAAGGGATTGCACATTCATATCAGTCTCCCCCTAAATTGATGTTAACAAAACTTTTAAGTAAAACAATAGGCTTACCTATTACATTTCTTTTGATATCCTTAGCTCTGGAAGCATTTGATTCAAATATCCTTCTTAGCTTGTAGCTCATCTGCAATTGGTTCAAGTTTATCAAAAAGATCCTTGAATGCATCCTTTGTCCACTAATGCATGTTGTAAACCTCCTAATCCAGTTGCCTAATTCTATATTCCATCGTAGTTTTTGGTGGAGATGACTGATGATGTACAGGAATTTCAGTTATGGCCATTGTTCTTGCAGTAGAGGATGGCCTTTCATGGATTGGTGTCAATATGACGTCTTCAAGGGCCTGTCTCAGACTTCTGACTACAATCTAGGGTGTTATTGGGATGTCAGATATGCCACTGTAGAGCAGTCCTTGAGGGAATCCTACTGAGGGTGGATCTGCCCTGGTTCGCATCAATCCGAATAAAGGAGGAGGTGACAATACTAGGTTGAGAGGGGATACACCTTGGGTGTGCATATGTTTCTGACTCGTTGAGGTGTCACTCATCAGCTGCTTCTTGAGTTCTTCAAGAGTCATCCCTTTGAAAGGGCTGTCGTCTGCAGTTTGCCCTTCCTTTAGTGCAGAAGTCATATCAGGTGACTCATCTTCAACTATGACAACTTCCTCTATTTGTGTTGGAGTAAGATCAAGAGCTGTGACCTCAGTGAATCCTTTCTTTTTCTCTGATTAGTTTGCTCATCGTCTGCTTCCTTTTTCTCTGAGGTGGCCTCTACTGCTTCTTTTCTTTTGATGCTTTAATATCTGGTGTTGATTCCTCTGCTGCCGATTTTTCTATTTCTGACCTCTCTGTTGCTGCTGTTTCTTCTTGAGAGGGTTCAACTGTTTCTGGCTTGTCTGCTATAGGTGCCTTAGCTGCTGATTCTTCTGGCTCTGCTGATGCTTTTGGTTCTACTGCTGTTGGTGTTGGTTCTGCTGCTTCAGACTCTTCTACTATTGGCTCTTCTGCTGTAGACTATGCTGCTAGAGACTCTGCTGTTGACTTCTTTACTGCAAGTTGCTTCTAGATGCCTTCCCTGGCAACTTCATCAATGATTTCATCATCATTCTCGTCTTTTGGCTGTGGGAATTCATCATGACCATCATCATCATCCCCTGGCGACGGTGCTTTGCCAGTGGTTGGTCGGGACAAGTAATCATAAATTTCCAAAGTTGCTGTCCTAACATGCTTGTCAACCAATCTTTTTAACTCAGCCTCCACCTCAGGAGTGTGTACAAACTCCACATGTTGCAGTTGAGCCTGTTTGTGTCTTTTGGTTCTCAAGGTTGAGTCCTTGATCTCCAAAGCTCCACTGAATAATATGTATGGTTCAGTAGGCCTTTTCTTCTCGTTAGCTTCCCTCCTTTGCCTCAACACCAGCTGTTCTATCTCAACTTTCATCAAGCCGTCTACTATCCCGATTTCTGTCTTTGAGCCGTCTGTGTTGATCCTGTACCTTGTTGTTGGTCTTGAGGAAATAAGCTTTGGCGTTGTAGCCTTAGACTTTCTTTTGATTGGAAGTTTGTGCTCCTTGATGAACTGTTGGATCATTGTCTTTTTTTGGGGTTTGTAAAGCTTTTTATCAGTCTTGGCCCTGTGTTCCAGAACCTTCTCTTGAATGGCTTGGACAATTTGCAATGCCTTCATAATTTCTGTCTTTTCTGGAGATTGTGTTGTTGTGGTTGCTATTGTGGCCCATGCTTTTGATGCAGTTGAGGGCTGTTCAGCTTCAATCCCAACTAGCTCCATTCTTGCAGTTGATACAGGAATGATGGCAGTTGTGTATGTCTTTGATGCAGTAGCCCTAATTGCCAAAGAGACTACCGTAGATGTACTGGGAGGCTGATCAGTCTGCATTCTTCTTAGTTTGACCTCAATGTCTTCAATTTCCCTTCTTGTATACCCCTGTGCATTCAACTCCTGTCTGAGTTATGCCATGGGTCCTTCTCTGACTTCCTGATAGCTTTTTTGTGCTACTAGGATGAGTGGCTGAAGGTTTCATGAGCTCCTGCCTTAAGATATTTCATAGCAGTATTTGCATCATGGAGCACAGCCATTTCTGGCTTCTTTGGAGGGAGACTCCTTGAAGATGATCCCTCAACTGTTGCTAAGGTTGTTGGTCTTTGAGGCTTGGCTTCAGTCTGCTCATCTCCAGGCACAGATTGAGTTTCTTTCTCCACTTCCATGTACTGTGCAGCAGGGAGCTCAGATAATGTTTCCTCTTCTGAGGTCTGCAAGACAAGCTTCCTCCTTGTCATCTTCGTCTGCTTCGGTTCGGCTTCCGGGGCCTTCTTGATCATCTTCCCTTTGGCCTTTTTAGGTTCCTTTTTGGCAGGCTGGTCTGCAGCCTTTGCTATAGTCTGCCGTAGTGTTGGTTTCTTTGAGAAGCTTATTGGCTGCTTCCCAATCTTCCGGACGTCAAACTGCTTAGCCACAGTCCATGGCCTTCCTTTCTTATCAGAAAGCTTAAGCTTCTCTTTCAAGATTATGCTTATAACTCTTCCAAATAGAGGTTGTCTGACCTCTACTGCTTTGGCCAGTTGATACATCAACAGCTTGACCCAATTGAGTTTTTGCTTGGTAAGGATCGCACACATTATTTCTTCCTGATCAGAGGTGATCTGATCTTTGGAGAACTCCCTCGACATAATCACCTTTTTGACCACATATGCGAGTAGTTTGTGTGCCTTGGATAAATATTTCTTCATTGTCCATATTCCTTCCTTCTGTTTGTCCTTGCTCAGCATTGCGTGCCTCCTATCACTCACCACAGAGATTGGAATGTCTCTGGGTCCTTCGTTTAAAACTCTAAACAGCTGTTCAAAATCATTTAGAGTGATGATGATCCAAATTCGTTTGGTGGATGTGTATGTGATTCCTTGAAACTCCTCAACAACTCTTGCCTTTTCAATGAACTCTATTACTTCTTCGTCATATATTCTACTAGTTTTCTCACAAAAGTGCTTCAGATCTGTATCCTGAATCGGCTCGGATGTCTCCTTTACTTTATCTGATTCGTTTTTCAAAGTTTCAAAGTCAAGAACCACTCCCGTCTGCAACTCGGTCTTACTCGTTGGACTGCTTTGCTCTTGAGCTTTGTCACTCTTGGAAGGAGTGTTGGATCGGGTGTTGGTCATTTTTCAGTGAAATTGAAAGAGTTTTGAAGTTTGTGAAAGTGAGATATCAGAATTAGTAAACTAGGGTTTGCAGTAGAGCGTAAGCAAAAGAGAGAGAATGTATATGAGAATGCGTAGAGGGAAATACAGAGCGAAAGTTTTAGGTTGAAATTTTTGTCATATTTATACCATTTTGAAAAGTTATCGTTGCCATAGAAAAATAACCATTACGCAGTTTCAGTCACAGATTTGACTGTTACGGAAATTTAGGCAATCAATGTTAAAACGATATTTCGTTCTAAAAATAGAACTGCAGTAAAGTAAAAATAATGCTGTTCTGCATCCTACATATGCAGTATAGCATTTGGCCATTTTACCGATTTAAATCAATCATACCCAACTCTCCTCGGAATTGGATAAATTTAGTCTCATCAAGAGGTTTTGTAAAAATATCTGCAATTTATTTTTCTATTGAAATTTATTCCAGTTTAATATGACATTTTTGCACATGATCTCTGATAAAATGATATCTGATATTTATGTGCTTGGTCCTTGCATGAAACATTCGATTTTCTGAAATTGCCATTGCAGACATGTTGTCACAAAATATTGGTGTTTTTTAAAACGTCATACCATAGTCTGCAAGCTGTGACCTCATCCACAACACTTGTGCAGCACAGCTTCCAGCAGCTATATATTCTACTTCTGTAGTAGAGGTTGACACTGTGTTCTGCTTCTTGCTAAACCATGATATCAATCTTGCACCAAAAAATTGACATGTTCCACTGGTGCTCTTCATATCAATTCTAAAACCTGTGAAGTCTGTATCTAAATAGCCTGTTAGTGTAAAATCTGATTCCGTAGGATACCATACACCTAGATCTAGAGTTCCTTTGAGATATCTCAGGATTCTCTTTACTGTAGTGTGATCGGATTCTTTGGGATTAGATTGATATCTAGCACATACGCAGACTGAGTATAGGATGTCTGGTTTGCTAGCAGTCAGGTACAGAAGTGATCCTATTATGCCCCTATACATTATTTCGTTAATTCCTTTCCCACTCTTATCTTTATCTATCTTTGTAACTAAGCTCATAAGAGTTTTCATATGATTTTCATTATCTAATTCATAGTTCTTGACAATATTTTTCAAGTATTTAGTTTGATTTATGAATATTCCACTGATTTTCAATTTTTAGGGGATTTTACATCAATTGTGACAAATCGTGAAAAAAATCCTCCGAATGAAAACAATGAAAACAAAATATATATACTAAATGATGAGCATCATCAATTGTTTATTCTCCCAATTGTGCAACACTATGAGAGTTATAAAAAATATACACCCCGATCATCATTAGTATACATACACCCCTTAAACCAATTTTCAACAAACCAAAGCATATTCCCCACCATGACCTTAACACGTACCAAGCAACCCACTCACACCATAGCCCTCCCGGTGGGGAACTTCTCATCACCATAATCAAACCACGTCACGATACACTCGAACAAGCACCAAGAAGGATCAAGAAGGGGTTATGCTACCTCCCCCCGATGCGATGTTCCACGACAACTCAAGGAACAAGACAACACGGAACGGGCGTCGGCCTGTTACATGCCCAATGTCGACCCGCTACCCACTGACCCGTTGTCTCCCACTCCCGCTGGTGGCTGCTCGACCCGGGCCGTTTCCGGATTGAGAGGCTGCTAGGGTGGTCAAGGGAAGGCGTGGGTGTGGTGTTGGCGTGAGGAAGCGAGCTCCAGCTACTTAGAGTGGTCAAGGCACCGTGATTGTGGCTGGCGTCGTGCAATGCGGCGTGATGGTGGTCTTGGCTAAGGCGAGTGGTGTGGGGTGGTGTCGTGGTTTTGGTGAAGATGAGGGAGAGGGGCTGCGTACGCAGCTACTGCGATGGGCCAGGGAAGGTCGCCGGCACCTGGTGGGTGAGGTTGCAGGCCGCCGACGGCTGGCGGCATGGTGTGTTGGTGGTGGATGAGGGTGGCACATGGGAAGGAGAGAAAGAGGGGAGGTCGCGTTTAGTGGGGAATGATTTCTGTTGGTCGAGGAGGACGATGGCGGCTTCAAGCGATGGCTGGCAACGGTCTCCGGTGGTCGACGAAGTTGGCTAGCAAAGGAGACGGGGAGGGTGATGGTGATGAGAAAGGTGGTGGATGAGAGAAGATGGTGAGGGGAATTTAAAAGGTAGTGGGTCCCACCTATTTTATTTTGGGATAACTTTTATCCCATTACTTAATATTTGATAATAAATATCTTTTAAGTTATCCTAATAAATTATCGTTTTTTATTTATAATCAGCATAAATTATTTATCGCCTCATCCTAACAATGTATTTTTCTTTATTAAATTTAACATCCTTGCGTTTAAATTATAATCGTAACTACGAGCGTTTATATTAACGGCGTTTATATTAACGTTACTTTTGTCGCTCATAAATTTTATAATCATCAATGTTTATACGAACGTTAATTCTCACATATATTTTTTTATATTTATATGTATATTTTTAATAAATAAATTTCTTGAGTATTACAATGTTGCTGACATGGTTGTCACTCGTAATGGATTTTAATTATAGACTAATGTTTTTCTCTCATGTTCATTATAATTAATAAGCTAGGTCTTAATCTAATTATTGATTACCATTGAGCATAACATAACCAATCTAATATGATTATTCTATGTCAAAAAGTGAATATATGACATAAACTATGCGTGTCGAATTAACGAGTATATCTCAATACTCCATGGTTATGACCTAACAGAGATTAGTATTCATAACATATTCTTGTTCTTATGTTCATAAATTTACAAAAGAAGAATGACTTAATCTATGATTTACTACTATTATCAATAAAACAAGAATAATTGATTGCATTCATACATTATCGCTCTAATGAGAATAATTAGATGACAATTTCAATTATATAAAATGAGTAAATAGAATAAATCAACATAGGAACAGCTAAGCATTTTGTATGTATTCGCTCTAATGCAATTGTATGTATCGCTTACAAGTAATAAAATGATAACCACAAAGTATCGTTCCTTAAAAACTTGTCTCTAACTATCGATTGTCCTTAGATCGCTTGGGTGAAATAATCAAAGACGAGTGATTTTTGAATGTAAGGCTAAGACTAAACTAGACAAATGACAATAAACGCTAAGTAATCGGTTGTGGTATGTGTTGGAGGGTAGGGTCGTGCCACATCTTCATAGTGCATAATCATTTTGTCGTTCTAATCTAATTGTCGTTCAAGTGTTGGGATTGTAAGTCGGATCACCCTAACTCATAAGCTAGTTTCTCTCGAGGTCTAGAGTAAATCTCATCTTAATTCATAGTGCCTAATAAGTCATTACGATCGATGGTTTCCTTCTACGATTACACGAATCATGTATATGGTTCCTCAACCATGCATTCAATCCGAGGTGAGAGTTCGCACGGTCTAGATTGTGTCTATCCTCTTGGAGTCAACAAAATCCTCAGCTTATACACCAAGTGATCAAACTAGTGAGGCTTTAAATACAACAACAATAACAATGAACGAACAACTAAATTATCACATTAAAATTATGATAACACTAATCCAACTATATCACGACCCTAATTGAGGGTTTTGCTCATGATACGGGTATCAAAATTATGCATCAAATACCTAGAGGGCATATAATTCATCACCAAATCCATGAAGAAACACAAAGATGAAAGGATAAATCAAGATGATCTCTACTAGACTCTCATTGTTGATGGCCTTGGATCTCTTCTTGGATCTTGAATCTTCTTTTTTCTTGATGATTAACAGGAAGAGCCTTAACCCAAGCACAAAACACCCCAACATTTATGCAAAATCCAAGATTTCCTAATTGAGGTTGAAAATCGTGTTTTTACATGGCATAACGGGGGCACGTGTCCCGGGCTGTGCCCCAAGAAACTAGGGTACATGCAACCGGAACCCACTCATCATCTCGTTTTAGCACAATTATGTCCGTTTAACCTCCGTTTTCGATGATCTTAGTATTGATTTTTTTTTCCTTGTAAAAACAAACATTAAAATATATGAATCAACTCAAGGAGAAATATTTAACACAATTTCGATGCACAATTTATTCCAAGACTCATTGAAAAACGAGAAAAAAAACAAGGTCAAATATACAATTTTACACTCCAAACAACTCCCCCAAACTTGAGTCATTGCTTGTCCTCATGCAATGAGGATGAGATGAGATGAGTCATTGCTTGTTGTCATAACGTGAAAAACTCTAGCAAACATAACTGTCAAGTGCCATAACTAGTGACACGCCCGTCACAAGACGGTCAAATTAGACTAATAATATGTTTACTCACTGTAACGCCCCCGACTTTCCATGTCGAAAGACACGTGACAAGGCCAAACAAATCGAATAGGTTTAGGGGTATAGATGTCAAGAAAACTATAAACCGTAACCACATTCATAGCTTACAATCTCAAATACCTGTTTTAGTTACAGCATCGGTGCGGAGACAATCCAAACCCAATATTACATTAAACACAGCATAAACACATCCCACACATGCATGGACATGTTTGAATCGTGTAAACGAATAAAAGAGGCATCTCGGACGAGTGAGGTGGTTCGTGCCATCGTAAGCACGTCAAATTTATATTTATAAGATTCCACTTCACTCTATAAATATGGAGTTAAATGTAGTAGTGGAAGTAGGGGTCGATCCCACAGAGAAAGTTGCAACTGA
>JAOVYX010004180.1:0-10423 GCA_035668315.1 Drosera spatulata
GACTTGTTGGTTCCTTTTACTTTATTGTTGGTTGAAATTGATTAGTACGATTAAAGATAATGAAAGCAGTAATGTAAGGACACAAGGAGTTTTTATACTGATTAGAATATATATCTAAAATACGGCTATATATCCCTTACTCCAGTCTTTCCTTGACTATCAATGTGATATATCAAGAGGATAGTACTACGTGTGATTATTTTAGGTTCACAATCAACCTGTCGTCTTACAACATGTAAATGACAAAACAAAATGATTACAAGATCTTTTTTTTCTCCTCAACAGGACTCAAAACAGCCTCTTGAAATCGTTTTACTAACACTAGTACTATTCAATCATTGTTTCAAATCTTGCTTTCAAATAGGTGGCTCATATCTTTAACTATCAACTTCTCGCATAGTTCACTTGAAGGTCTTACTTCACACGTCTTTCTTTCGGAGCAAAGGAGATTCAAAAGTTTTCGAATAGATGAAAGCTTGGGCATTGCCTTTGTTTTTATAGGCAATCCCAAGTTTCTAGCTGTTTTTTAAGTCGTCCTTTCTTTGAAACATCAATTTCATGCCATTCGGGAACCATATTTACAAACCCGCGACCTCTGATTTTTGATACAGGAAAGGACACTAACACAGTGCAAAAGGCAACACGTGAACCTTGACTTCTTCTGAACCCTTCTGTTGGCCTTAGCCTTATTGTCCTTTAGTCTTGCTGCAGTAACTTTCGTCAAACAGAAACAATTCAAGATCAACCATTTCTTGCTGTAGAAGCCTAAATGCCCAAGCCTTACTATCCCTTTACTCTTGACCTCAATGTTGTCAGTCTTACTGCATTCCTTTATGAATTCGTTTTATTGCGTTCCTCTCTGAAATAGCCTTGCTGCATTCCTTTCTGAATCAGCATTACGGCGCCTTCATTGCAAGGTCACTTTCCAAGCGGACAAGTCTCAGCCTTTATACATACTGGGACATTCTAAGACTAGAGTTTCCCTATCACTCAATTTCTATACATTATGGGTTAGACTCAATAATCTCTCCCTAAATTTATGATAGCAAACTCTATCTAAACAGAAAGAAATTATGCAACTTTTCTTTCAAATACACCAAAAAAGAAAAATAAACATATAAAATTTTGAGACATACAAATAGACTCACATGCTCTATTGCTTTTGTCTCTTTGGAGCGGTAGGGTCATCATCATCTCTCTTCCTCTTTGTCATGGGCCTTGCAGTCACATGCTTAGGAGGAATAGCAGTTTTCTTTGAAGTAGTCTGCGCTGTAGTTTGTTGTGACCCTCCTGATGAGCTTGGCTATGTCCCTCTACTGATTGTCTGCTCCAAGGCTTGATTGAAGAAATCACGACTGCTTTTAATACCATGTTAAGTTTTTTTCATGGCATCCTCCTCCAGATGAGTGTCGACTACACTTTTGTTCAACACTTCCCCCGATTGCCTTTGTGAGTCCAAAGATGAATAGAATGATGTCCTTAATCTTTGTTGTTGTTGTTATTGCAGACTCTTCCCTTGTTTGCTATCATCAGTAAAAGGGAAGAGAGTGCTATCTATTAAGTGTTGGCTCAAATAGTTGATCTTGGACTTGATTTGATAGAGTTCTGTTTCTGTCTTTGTTTGGTTCTTCTTTATCAGATACTTGAGCATGGAAATGTCATCAGCCAACGAGGTCGTCTGTCTCTCTACATGCTCTGTTAGGTATGTAGCTTGCTCAATAATGGAGTTGGCCAGGGATTTCGACTAAGATTGATGTCTTTCTGCATGTAGTCTGTTCATGCATTTCTCCCATAAACTTCTTCAAAAGAGTCAAAGAAACATCTGTTGCAGTGACTATGGTGGAGGCATTCTTCATTTGACGTTTGATCTCAGTAATGGCCTTCGTGAAGTCTGTGTTGAGATACTCTACGGTCGCTGGAGTTTGCTGAGTTGATCTTACAGGGACTCAATAGTAGAGTTCATCTGAGAGTTGGTAGTAGAAAAGTTTTCATGTTGTTTCTTTTGAAGCTGCGGTACTTGCGTAACCAATAATTGCAGCAGCTCTGCTCTTTTGGATCATTAAGATTGATGGTGGCACCAAGGGCAGCAAAGGCATGACTGGTTGTCCTTTCCTCAAACGTGGGGGTTCCTACAGGAGAAAGCTTAAAATACTCTTGATTAGGAGATACTACTGCAGGAGGGTCTTTAGGATGTGCAGAAGAGTTGGGCCCGTCTGTAGTAGGGTTTTCTGTTGGTTGTTCAGAATATACATAAGAGCATAATAGCAGTGGTGGAAAGGAAACCATTGGGAATATGGTAGTGTGCTGTTCTATTGCAATGAAAGGCCTTGGAATGAAGGAATATCTTCTATTATAGGCATGCCCATTGTTGTATGCTCTTTCTGTACAGAAGAGCATAGTAGCAGTAGTGGAAAGGAAGCCACTGGAAATATGATAGTGTACTATTCTCCAGCAGTGGTGGAAAGAAAGACACCTTAGAAACTCCAAGTTAACCTTTTGAGGAGAAATATTCTCCCCAAGATCTCCCAGAGTATTGACAAGAATGTTAAAATCTTTCAAAGAACTCTGTCAATGTCTCATTGTCATTCATCTTGATGAGCTCATATTACTAAATGTGAAGATGTTAAGTCAAATTCATGATGTATAGAAATTGAGTGATAGTCAAACTCTAGTCTTAAATGTCCCAGTATGTATCAAGGTTGAGACTGATCTGCTTGAAAAGTGATCCTGCAATGGGTGCATAGTAAGGCTGGTTCAAAGAGGAATACAATATGGCTGGTTCAGAAAGGAACACAGTAAGGCTGGTTCAAAGGGACACAATAAGGCTGGCAGCATTGAGGTCATGAGTAAAGGGATAGTAAGGCTTGGGTATTTGGGTTTCTGTAGTAAGGAATGGTTTATCCAGGAGCTTATGGTTGAAGAAGGTTGCTGCAGGAAGGACAATAAGACTAAGTTCAACAGAAAAGTCCAGAAGAAAGAAAGGTTGATCCTGAATTTCTTTTGTGAGGTTGCTGTAGCAAAACTGAGGGACATTAAAGTGACAGGATGATTGTGAGCTTAAAACAATCACACGTAGTGTTATCCTCTTGATTTATCACATTGATAATCAACGGAAGATTGAAGTAAGGGATATAGCCGTATTTTAGCTACTCTAACTAGTATAAAAACCTTCGTGTTTTTACCTTACTGCTTTCATTATCTTTAACCCTACTACTAATCAACTTCAACCAACCATGAACTAAAAGGAACCAACATTAGTGCAATAAGGTTCCGTATTACTGCAGTAAGCCTAGAACAACTCTACTGTTTACCTAACTTTTGTTAGTTTGACACTAAAGCTCGAAAAGGAGACTATTCACCCCCTCCCTCCTTTAATCTCACAGCAAGCTATCACCAGTCTTTCAATTGGTATCAGAGCCAACCATTCTAGGCTTAACGACTTTGGAAGGGAACTCTACTTTGTTTTTAGCTAGCAAAGAAGTTACTAATATGTGTTTTAAGAATGCCAGGTGCTAGCAAAGTCTTTACTCTCTATGGTGTGCTTTCCCCTCTCCTCGTGAACCACAAGTTTAACCATTGGAAGGCCAGAACAAAGTTTCATGTTAATGAAAGGATGAGAAAGATAGCACTCAAGAGAAGACTCATTCGCATAGGATGATACTTGGTACATGAAGCACATCTCTCTCTCTCAAGCTCACATAAGAAGGCTGAGCAGCAACCACCAATGAAGTCACAACCTCTTGACTATGAGCTAAGTACCCTTAAAGTTTCTATCTATTATGATAACATCTATGCTATTGAAATGACTGAAAAATCAGGTGTTCTACACTAGGACAAAACACAATAGACACGAGATATCGATTCATAAGAGATCATGAGTAGAAGGGTAACGTCAAATTAGAATACATTTCCACTAAAAATCAAGTGGCTGATAGATTCCCAAAACTCCTTAGAAGAATTCAAATTTATCCACTTTAAAAAAGAACTAGGTATAATTGAATTTAAATGGATAAGGCATTAGAAGGAACAACTCTGAAAACAGAATGTTAGGCTATTGCAGCAAGGTTCTCACCTTACTACAGCAATGCTTGGGAATTACTCCACTGCAACAAAGTTCACCTTTTCTGTAGTAAAATAAGGTGCACTAACAATGAACAGTCACATCATTACTGTGCCGTTTTCTAAGAAGCAGTTTGTGACCATATACACACACCACAGTTTCATCATCCAATTGAAAAGGTTTTTGTTTTACTATAAATAGGGACCCATGCCAAGCTTTTTTATCCTTTACGTTTACCTTACTGCAATAAACCTCTCTCTCTCAAATTCTCAAACTCTCAAACCCTTGAAATGCTCTGAACCTTCAAAAACCCTAAAATGGCATCGAAGGCAATCAAATTCAAGAACCCTTCTGAATCCAAATCATTTGAAACAAGTTCCAAATAGGATTTAAGGTTGATTTCAACTCTCTGAATCTGGCCGGTGATGACATCAAAGAAGTCATCAATCTGTTGAGACTTGCAGGTTTGGAATTTTTTCTTGGGCACAACAGATTAATCTTTCTGGGGACAGTACAGTAATTCCTAGACCGTATAATGGAAGATGAGAAAAAGGTCTTCAAGGATGATGATGGGATTAAGATCTCTGGTAAAGTTAGAGACAGGGACCTCACAATTGATATAGAAACCCTAGAGTAGGCTCTTAAGCTCTCCAAGGAAGGGTATATCAAAGTTGAGAAAATTGTTCGAGCAGCAAGGCTGTAGATACTGGGAGAAGAAAACCAGAATCAACCATTGCGAAAAATGAGGGCTGCACTACTTCTCAAGTACAAGTTGCTCATAGATGTAGTAAAAAAAGTACTGCTGCCAAGGAAACATGCCAAAGATGAAGTCACAGAAGATCAATTGGAGATCACGAGTGTAATTCTCATGAAGAAGAAGATGAACTGGACAAACATTCTTCTTGAACAACTGGCCATGGGTTGTGATAAAAACTTTCTTGGAAGGATCTGGAGCATGATCATTGAACATGTGTTTGCCATTCTTGCGAAGGAGGGTAAGAAACTAAATGCTCTCAAGATAATCGTCTCAAATGCCATCTGCAACTGGAAAGTGAACCATGGCAGTAAGGGTGCTGCCAAGGCTATTGCAACAGAGGCTGCTGAGACTTCACAAACAGCAGTAGAGTCTAAAACACAGAATACTGCTCAACCTCCTTCTGTTGTATCTGCACCTACCTCAGCTAGAGCACTCAAGAGGGCCTTGAAGAAGAAGACCAAGAGAAGATTAGCCATAAGGAAATTAATCCTTCCCGCTGAGTCATCTATCAGCAGCAAAGCCTCTCAAGAGGCAAAAGCAACCTTACTGCAGAGGAGTCTACCGTAGCAGACTCCAACCCTACTACAGCTGACACAGATGATGCTGTATCAACCAGAAGTCCCCCTCATGTAGTCACCACTTCTACTGAGGTAATTATCAAAGTGCTATAAGGACTTGCCACATGAGCAAACCCCTTCTCCACCTCCTACAGCAAGGGAGGAGTTCATCCCTTCTGTAATGGAGGTTGATGGTGCTACAACCACCACCACAGAAGCCTCTCCACCACATATATCAACACCACCACATGTACCAACAACAACAACCACATCCGCAAACATTATCATAAGAATAACTCCAAATACACCAGAAAGACCTCAACCAAACATTGTTAGTAAAGGTAAAGTAAAGAAATTTTTGTTGAATAGCCTAAGCTCAAACGAAACCAGAGGTAGATTGAGGAAGACGTTGCACTTGTAGTAAGGCTTACATTAGAGGAGTGTGCCCATCTCATTACCCCAAGTTTTGTAGCAACCCTTTCAAATCCAAATATCCAAGCTGAGGTTACTACCGCCATTCAACGTGGCATTGAAATCACCCAATCAACCTCTATCCCAAATCAAATAGCCATCACCCCCACAAGCATAAATGTCATCTCTAGACCACCTTCAACTTCCACAAGAAGAAGAAGAAGCACCAAAAGTTCCAGAAGGGACACTAGACCTCCTGCCAACTTCAGTCTTATCCTTCATACTCTTCAACCAGTAAATGATGATGGCACCCCTGTCGACACATCCATGAATATCTCAGGGATTTGAGTCATGCTGGCCATGAAATATAATGACAGCAACTATAAAAGCTAACAGTTCTACAACAAAAAAGAAGCTCTTCTAGAGTTTTTGATGACTCCAGAGAAGGAAAGAAAGCTTTAACAACTGATCCAGAGTACAACAAACACCTTTCTATAAGAATATATGGCTATTATGATAGAGGACAGGATTTTTGGAGGTGGCAACAACACTGGTGATGACGACGACAATGATTCTCCTCATTCTACACCACAATAAGAAAGCTCATTGATATAGTTGCTGCAGAGTTTGTTGTATAGGACCTCACTGTAATACCTGCAGCAACCCAGAGGGAAGAAATCCAACCAAGTGAAGAGGACCAGACTGGCATGAACCTTATTGTCGAGGTGACACTGGGAACACACTTAGTCTTGCAAACACCTCTGCATCATAATATTTCTTCAGCAGACTCCATCATCACTACTGAAAGGTAATTTTATGACATCATTTATGTAGAATGCTTTATTTGTAGTGTTTCTCAACTCACACCACCATGGATACCTGTCTTTGCCACCTCACCACTACCAACCACTACCAACCATCAACAAATCACCATCTTCCACTAAAAACACCACCACAAAATCTCCTCCACCACCACAACAAGAGCCACAATCTCCTGTTGCTCCCTCCAAAATCCAAGCACCTCCAGTGACTGAAGTGTCTGAGACTTCTATACAACAGGGTGAGCAACCACAAGGAGTGTCTGAGACTCCTGCAGCAGAGTCTGAGGCTGCTGCATCTCATCAAGACGATACTCAAGAAATGAAAGAAGCTTCTGCAAAGGTATCTGAGGCCTCTGCACAAAAAAATGAGCATGCCACAGGAACGTCTGAGGTTCCTACAATAGTGTTTGAGGCTATTATACAAACACAAGAAGTAAGACAGGCTCCTACAGGAGTGTCTGAGGCTTCTGCATTTAGAAGATGAGCCTGTCATAGGAACGTCTGATGCTCCTATAGCAGTGGCTGAGACTACTGCACAAATAGAGCACGCAACAATGGATATGTCAATTATAGAGGATGTTCCTCTCTCGCCCAGTCCTTCCACTGCTTCAAACGAGCACATCCTAGTAGTTCCCTTTCCACCACTGGTTCTTTGATCCTCTGCACACTATGAGCAGATCAATGAAGATCCTGTTGAAGGCTCCAAGTTCCAAAGCTCCTCCTGTACCAATGTTCCCTGTTGAAGAATACTTTGAGTTTTCTCCTGAAAGTTACCCCACTGTGCAAGAACGAACAGCACACCATAACTTTGCTCCCCTAGGTGCTGTTGTTTAATTTACATGATCTCATGAAGCTGCAATAATTACTGGCCAGACAAATATTTCAGCTTCAACGGCAACAGGATGAGCACTTCTCTACTATTACACCCAGATGAATTCTACTACTGAGACCCTTCAGGATTAACTCAGCCAACTTCACCGTGTTATAGAGTATCTCAACACAGACTTCAGAAAGGTCATCACTGAGATTCAACGTCATACGAAGTATGCATCCACCACTGCTACTGCAACAAATGCTTCCTTGACTATTCTAAAGAAGTCTATGAGGAAAATGCATCACAAGACTACGGAGAGGCTACAATCTCAGTTGACCTCCTTTACCAACACCATCACTAAGCAAGCTGAACGCCTAAAAGAGCATCTCGACTACAAAACCACCTGCTTGGGTGATGATATTTCCATGCTTAAGTATCAGATGAAGAAGAGCCAGACCACAACTCAAGCAGAACTCCATCTGATCAAGTCCAAAATCAATGATTTGAGCCAACACTTAACAGGTAGCACTCTCTTCCCCTTCATTGATGTTAGCAAACAGGGGAAGAGTCTACAACAGCAAGAGAAAAGATTAAGGACACAATTTCACTTATCCTTGAACTTACAAAGCCAATCAGGGGCATTACTAAACGAAAATGTTGTTGACACTCATTTGAAGGAAGATGCCTTTAAAAAGATCGAGCAGAGCATTAAAAGTAGCCTTGGTCTCTTCGATCAATAATTGGAGCAGACAATCACCAGAGGGACACAACTAAGCTCATCAGGAGGATCATAGCTAACTACAGCGCATATTATTTCCTAGAGGGTTGTTGTGTCTCCCAAGCCTATGCCGCAAAAGAGGAGGAGAGATAGTGATGACCCTACTCCTTCAAAGAGACAAAAGTGTTGTTGACACTCATATGGAGGAAGATGCCTTTAAAAGGACTGAGCAGAACATTAAAAGCAGCCTTGATCTCTTTAATCAACAACTGTAGCAGACAATCGACAGAGAGACACAACTAAGCTCATCAGGAGGATCACAGCTAACTACAGCACAGACTACTTCACAGAAGGCTTATGTGCTTCCCAGGCTTGTGCCTCCAAAGAGGAGGAGAGATAGTGATGATCTTACTGCTCCAAAGAGATACAAGCAGTAGAGCATACGCTCCTATTTGTAAGTCTAAAAAATTTTGCATGTTAATTTTTGATTTGATGTAAATAAAAGATTATGAGTTTATCTTCTTGCCGTTTGGGTAGAGTTTGCTATCATAAATTTAGGGGGAGATTGTTGATTCAAACCCATGATGTATAGAAATTGAGTGATAGACAAACTCCAGTCTTAGAATGTCCCAATATATACCAAGGCTGAGACTGGTCTGCTTGGAAAGTGATCCTGTATTAGTTGTACAGTAAGGCTAGTTTAGAGAGGAATACGGCAAGGCTGGTTCAAGAAGGAACGCAGTAAAGCTTGTTCAAAGGAATGCAATAAGGCTGGCAGCATTGATCATGAGTAAATGGACAGTAAAGCTTGGGCATTTGGGATTCTGCAGTAAGGAATGATTTATCCTAGAGCTTCTAATTGAAAAAGTTTATTGCAGGAAGGACATTAAGGCTGAGTTCAATGGAAGAGTCCAGATTAAAGAAAGGTTGACCTTGAATTGCTTCTGTGAGGTTACTGCAGCAAAGCTGAGGGACAGTAAGGTTGAGTTCTCCAGAAGGGTTCAGAAGAAGTCAAAGTTCATTGTTGTTTTCTATGCTGTGTCAGCGTGCTTCTCTGCATCAACACCAGAGGTCACGGGTCTATGAATATGGTTCCAAGATATAAAAGTGATATTTTCAAAAAAGGACAACTTCAACAACGGCAAGAATTTTAGGGTTGGCTATAAATACAAAGGCAACGCCCAAGTTTTCAAATGGGGTTTTAGGATCTCCTTTGCTATGAAAGGAAAGACAAGTGCAGAAAGGCATGAAGTGAACCGAGAAAGAAGTTGATAGCTGAAGATCTGAGCCAGCTATTGAAAGCAGAGTTGAATAGCACTAGTGTTAGACAAATGATTTCAAGAGGCTGTTTCGAGTCCTGTAGAGGAGAAGAAAAGATCTTGCAATCGATTTATATTGTCATTTACACGTTATAAAATGACAGGTTGATTGTGAGACTAAAAGAATCACACGTAGTGCTATCCTCTTGATTTATCGCACTGATAATCAAGGGAAGACTGGAGTAAAGGATGTAACCATATTTTAGCTATATACTCTAACCAGTATAAAAACTTTCGTGTTTTTACCTTACTGCTTTCATTATCTTTAATCCTACTGCTAATCAACTTCAACTAACCATAAACTAAAAGGAACCAACATTATTGTAGTAAGGTTCCGCATTACTACAATAAGCCCAGAACAACTCTACTATCTAATTAACTTTTGTTAGTGTGACAGTAAAGCTCAAAAGGGATATTATTCACCCCCCCTTCTAGTCTCACAGTAAGCTATCTTCAGACTTTAAGTAGATTTAGCTTATTCTCACGGATTTCATCCGTGTCAACATTTCTCAAAATCAAGGCATCCCATTGCTATTTTGCAATGTATAACTAGTTCAAGCATATCACCGCCTAGGGATTTTACAATAATCCCAAAGGCACGTCTGTCAACTTGAATGAGTTACTTATCCTTCTCAGAGAAATCTTTTCCTCTTTGGGAATAATTTTCCCTTTATCATTTGGATCCAAAGATGGACCCATAAGGATGAATCTCCAGGCAAGGATAGTCTTTCTCATTCGTTCATCAGCTTGGTCAAAATGAAACATAATTCTGGCCTTCCAATGATTGAACTTCTGATTTTTGAATAAAGGGGGATGAGCATCATATGGGATGAAGACTTTGCTGGCACCTGACATTCTTAAAACTAATATTAGTAACTTCTTTGTAAACAAAAATAGTAGAGTTCCTTTTCAAGAGCTGTTAGGAGTACAAAGATTCACTCTGATACCAATTGAAAGTGCTAATTT
>JAOVYX010004181.1:0-10420 GCA_035668315.1 Drosera spatulata
GCATGCATGCAAAGAGGATGGGGGATGTCCATCGCTCCCTAGCTAGTTCTCACCCGTGATGATGACTCAGAGGATAATACAAGAGTGTAATGACTCAAACTCAAGCCACCAAGGCTATTCAAAGAAAGAGATGATCGCAATTGATCGACGAAGGGACACCATGTTCGACCTTCTCAATAATTCCAGGAAAACGACCAACGACCCAACGGTTCCACAAGGGATGTCAATGCCGTCCTTATCAGTTCAAGGAGGCCACATTTCTTATTCGTTTGCTTTTCATTAATTCACATGGATAGTGCACCTATGCTCTACATCCCCCATTCCCTTTTTATTAGTCGTTTAATGGTCGCTTTTATTTATTTTTCATGAGGGTATATACATTATAAGGTGCATTCTAGTTCATTTCGACCCCAAATATCCCACCACATGTCAAACGAGATCGTATATGCACGTTTGATGTTATATTTCCATGCGTATGGGTTATATATCTAAAATACGCATTTAGGTTTAGGATTCGAAGCACGAAAATGTCAAAATCTTGGCCAGAAAGCCGTCGCGGGCGCGACCAGGCGTACCGCGGGCGCTACCGCTTGTCGCGGACGCGACACAGACCCGTCGCGGGCACGACGGTACTGTTTGGCCAAAGTTCGAGTTTTTCCTCCGTCGCGGGCGCGACCCAGGATGGTCGCGGCCGTGACTGTTCTCCAGCCCAGAATGTCCAGGAACCCGCTTGCAACGTTCACGGATTCTTCATTTGACATCAAAACGCATACAATCCCTTCCTCACTAATCAAACACATCAAAACACATCCCAAAACACGCACGTATGCAAAGAATGCGTGTGATCGAATAGAGGAGGTATCTCGGACGAGTGAGGTTACCTCGATTAAAGATGCTCCTCAATGCACACGATCACATGAACGAAACCGTCGATGTCCACTGGTCGGGCTGTTGCTGTCGTTGATCCTCCCCTCGAGGCTGCTGCTGTTCCTTCGTCTTTGATAACGTCGTGATGATGATGAAGATGATGGCGATAAAGAAGTGATGAGATGATGAACACGATGATGACGGTGATAATGATTGATGCGTTGGCGGTGATGATGGCGGCTGACGACGTTGCTGTTGGTGGCCAGAGGTGATGGTGGCTGAGGGTGAAGAGTGTGGTGGTGTGAGTGGTGAAGGAAAGGTGAGGGGAGTGGGAGACAATGGAGACGGGAGGGGGAGAATTAGGAGAAGTGGAGGAGTGGGTGAGAATACCCCGTTCCGTCCCATGATACGTCTTGTTCAATCCATTATTCATCCAAATTTCATAATATTAATCCATGTAAAATCCATTTGCATCGATAGATTTATCCCGTGTATGAAAATATGATCTCTAGAGTCATAATCCATTATTTATGGAACTAAATCGATAATCCTTACACGCAACGTTTATAATGTTATAACATTGTAACGTTATTCATTCGTAACATTTATTGACGCGTTCAACTAATCGTCCCAAATATTCCATCGTCATATTTGATTTAATTAATTAAATATTCTCTTGGATTTAAATATATAACCTTTAAGCACGATTTATTTTAAAATCGGAACGCTATATATTCATTTTAAAACTCCCAAAATTCTCGAGTATTACAGCTCCCCAGCCTTTAGATGATTTTAGTGTGTCGATTCCTCTCACTCGGGTAAGGGAATGCTCTCATCCTCTTTCAGCTCGGATGGGGACGAGTTTCAACTTAGGGTCGATGACCAGCCCACTTCCTCTTTATCTTCTGGGGGCGACTCTACTTAAGAGGGCGTCCCTGACCCCCCTGAGACTAACTCGAGGATCGGCCGTTGAGGTTGCCGAGGTTGGTACGTCTCGTTCAACCCCCAAACACAAATAGAGTCGAGTCGGCCCTAAGCACCCGGAAGAGTATGCTACCTGTTTAACAACTAAATTGAGTCTTGAGTCCTACATCGAGTTTCGAGTCCCCGAATCTTTCGAGTTTTATCTCCCATGAAACAAAACCAAATCTCCTCCCCTTTTGATTAGAGGTCGGTCGTTCTTTAACATCGTCACAACTCTTCACAAACTCGGTAGAGTTAGTTCGGATAGTGGGCCAAAAGTATCCTTACCTTAAGCATTTCTGAGCGAGGGTCCTACTTCCATGATGGTTGCCGCACTCTTCTCTGTGTAGTTCAGCCAAAATCACTAACCACACCTCCCGTGTAATCAGTCTTCTCCAGTCATCAGGAATTTGGACGCTTTCTGTCGGGTCTTAAGGGAGGTTTTTGGATCGTTGGGAAGAGCTCCAGTGGAGATATAAGCGCGAATATCATCCATACAGGAGGGGTTGATATGTAGGGGTAGGGCTTCGGTCTTCTCGATCTGCTCTGACCTCGGAGTGCCTATAACCTTGATATAGTATCTGAACTTGCGTGGCTTTTTCCCTTCCTGAGCACATCTACTGAGTAGATCGGCCACCATGTTTGTCCCCCTTGGAATTTGATTCACTTGCAATAGAGGAAGTTCCCGAGCTATAACTTTTGATATGTTTGCCAATACCCCTTCATCATATCCCTTACCTCACACGTGTCGTTCATCTGTTCGGCCATTAGTTTTCAGTCAGTGTAGGCTTCTACACTTGAAGCACCTAGGCGTTTAACAAGCTGGAGTCCTGAGATTAGGGGTTCGTATTCGATGGAGTTGTTTATGGCGTCGTATTGAAGCTCTATGGCACACGGCAATTCCCATCCAAATGGGGTGACCAAGGGCACTCCTGCTCCTACCCCCCAACATTTGACGATCCATCGGTGTAGATCTTCCAGGTTTTTATTGCTTCTGTCTGTTTTTCCCGAGTCCTCGTTGTCGTGTCTTTGCTAAACGGGCATTCCATAAAGAAGTCGATGAGAGCTTATGCCTTGATGGCTATCTTAGGCTCGTAGCTCACCTCATACTCACTCACCCTGATTGACCATTTTATAAGTCTTCCTAAGAGCTCGGGCTTATGCAACACTTGTCTCAAGGGTTGGTCAGTTACCACAACTATTAGGTGTGCTTGGAAGTAGGTATGAAGCTTCCTTGCTACATTAATCAGTGTTAGAGCCAGCTTCTCAATTTGGGAATATCGGGTTTCGATATGATGTCATACTTTGCTCATAAAGTATACTGGTTTCTACTTATTGTCTTTTGTTCGAAGCAGAACCGTCGAGATTGCTTTATCCGAGGCCGTCAAATAGACATACAGTTTCTTCCCAGCTTTCGGGTTTAGTCTTCTATGGCTTCCTTGCTGCATTGAACAGTGTTAGAGCCACCTTCTCGAATCGAGGACATCGAGTTTCGACATCATGTAATACTTTGCTTACAAAGTACACTGACTTTTGCTTGTTTTCTTCTATGCGAAGCAGAACTGCCGAGAGCACTTCGGACTTAGTCAATAGGGCATCTTGATTAGTAGCTTCGGAGCTCGTCGAAGGTCTCCTGCCAACTCGGAGTCTATTGTAGGCTCGAGGTCGCTCCCCTTAGTGGTTTGAAGAACGACAAGGTCCTTTCTGCGCCTCGGGCCATGAATCTCCGTAGTGCAGCAAGGCTTTCGCTTAGTTTATGGATCTCCTTCTTGGTCTGTTGAGGGTTCATCTCCAATATAGCTTGAACATCTGCTGGGTTGGCTTCAATTCCTCTACTGGTGATCATGTACCCAAGGAGTTTTTTCGACTTCACACCAAAGATGCACTTCGTCGGGTTAAGACTCATATTGTAGCTCCTGAGTATCTTGAACGTCTTTTTGAGGTCGATAGTGTGGGTTATCAACTTAGGGACTTGGTAAGCATATCATCAACATAAGCCTCCATGGTTTCCTGTATCAGAGGCTTGAAAGCTTCCTTTACCATTCTCTGATATGTTGTGCCTGTATTCTTTAACCCGAATGGCATGACCCTAAATCAATAGGTCCCTCTCTATGTTATAAAGGAGGTTTTGACTTGGTCTTCTGGGGCCATTTGGAATTGATTATACCATGAGAATGCATCCATGGGTTAGGTGTTCGTATCCTAATGGCATCAAACAGCTGAATTTGGGATAGAGAATAACAGTCCTTTGGGTAGGTGCAGTTGAGGTCGATCAAGTCGACACACATCCTTCACTTCCAGCTTGCCTTTTTTACCACAACCATGTTAGCCAACCAATCAGGATACCACAACCATGTTAGCCAACCAATCAGGATACGAGACCTCCCCTGATGAAGTTGGAACTAAGCAGGTTGTCCACCTTCTCAACAATGGCCTTGTTTCTTTCTGGAAAAAATCCTTTTTTTTTTTTTTTCTGCTTGACAATTCGAGCCTTGGGGTCAACCGGTAGTCAGTGTACTATCACGTCGAATCAATCCCTAGCATCTCTGGACCCCAAGCGAAGATATCTGAGTTGCTCCTGAGAAACTTGAACAGTTCTCCTCGGGTTGGTTTGTTCAACTCGATGTCGATCCAGACTGTCTTATCTTCTAATTCTTCTTCGAGGAGGATGACTTCAATTTCTTCTATCAGCTTTGTTCCCTCTACTTAGTCTTGGTGGTCCAGGTGGAGGGGAAAGGCCTCCCTTCCGGACCCGACCTTCTGCTTGATAGTGACATCGTAGCATCGTCGGGACTCTTTCTACCTTCCTTTTATAACACCTTCTTTATTCCGAGTTGGGAACTTTAAGTTAAGGTAACATGGTGCCACAGCCACCCTTCGGTCTCAGAGTTGGTCTCCCAACGGTCCCATTATATGCTAAGGGGAGGTCCACGACAAGGAAGTCAGCTATCCTTGACGTAATTCTGACTATATTCTCCTTGCCGAGGATGATTGGGAGGGAGATATACCCCTTATGAAATATTGAGTTCCCCGCGAACCCGACCTGGGGAGTCTTGAAAGGTTTTAGGTCCTTATCTTCTAACCCCATCTTCTTATAGGTATAGTAGTAGAGGACATCAGCTAAGGAGGCACTGTCAACCAATATCCTTTGCACATCAAAATCCCTGATGTAGAGGGTTAGGACTAAGGCATTGTCATATGAGAAAGTGACTCCCGACCTGTCTTCCTGGTGGAAGCTAACTTCATGGTCATCTCGAGGTCGCTTTGTCTTGTATCCTGAGTACTTTGAGATGCTCAGTTCAGTGTTTCCGGAGGCGCATATCGCCGAGGATGACACAAAGCCTCCTGAAATCACGTTGATCATCGGTCCTTCATTCTTCTTGTGAGGTGAACCTGTCCCGTCCCAAGGTCTCTATGATAACTTTTTTTCCTTGTCTGGGGTTGCTTTGTCACAAATCTTTTCAGGGCTCCATTCGTTATCTGCTCTTCTATGGCATCCCTGAGGTGACGGAACTCCTCCGTGTCATGCCCATGCTCTTAGTGGTATTGATAGTACCGTGTGGTATCACGATTGTTCCCTTGGAAGTGTTGCTTTTTCTTAGGGTCTTTCAACAACAAATTCTCTACCCGATGCGCAGTGAGCACTTCAGCTCAGGTGGTGTTGAGTGGAGTGTGCCAAGAGTAGGTTGGGTCCTTCTTGACCATTTCTTCTTTCTTCTTTCCTTCCTGACTCGAAGGTTGTTGTCTTTCCCCAAGTCGGGAGTGCACCTTCCCCTGATCACCCAGGCTGGACTCCTCCCTGTCAGACCTCTGAATCGATCTTGAACCGCCATTTTGGCTTCGGCAGAAATGTGTTGGCTTATTTTGGCTAGCAAGATGGTGTATGTCTAGAGACACTTCAAACTTTGGTCGTATGTCAGGTTCCGGTTCTCTAACCCCCTTACGAGTGATCGATAGATGTCGGAGTCCTCCGTCTTTTCGATGTGAACAACCTCCGAATTGAACCATTGGATGTAGCTTCTCAGCTTTTTTTCCTGCCTCTACTTTACTTCCTAGAGATGTTCTGAAGTCAGCTGGATCCTTCGATTGGTTATGAACTTGGCGATGAATGTCTTCGTCGGGGCTTCGAATGAGTCGATGGACCCTAGGACGAGTCCATTGAACCACACCCGAGCTAGGCCTCATGGGATGGTCGGGAATGCTTTACAAATGATTCCGTCGGAGGCCTCATACAAATTCATCGAGGTCTAGAAGGTCTGGATATGATCGAAGGGATCTCTTGTTCTATCATACGACTCGGTTGTCAGTATCTTGAATTTATCGTCAGGGATTTCTATGTTGATCTCAGGGGTGAAGGGTGTTTCCATCCTCAGCCCTACCTTGTTTCTTGGGTCTCGAGGAGTCTCTTTGATTATTTTGAAGAGCTTTTTGGTCCTTTCCTTCAATTCACGAGTTAGATCGGGAATCGATTCCGTGCATCTTGGTTCATTTCGAGGACGAATCTAGCAGACTTTGAGTTCAGGAGGAGCTGAAGATTGTCTTCAGGGGTTACTGAATGGGAGTGAGTGTATGTAGACTCTCCTCATCCCTTCTATGGGGCTCGATGTCGGTTTAGATGGTGTTGAAGGTCGGTCTGGGGAACTGCT
Source organism: Drosera spatulata (assembly GCA_035668315.1). Classification (NCBI taxonomy): domain Eukaryota; kingdom Viridiplantae; phylum Streptophyta; class Magnoliopsida; order Caryophyllales; family Droseraceae; genus Drosera; species Drosera spatulata. The sequence continues at coordinate 6,477 of JAOVYX010004181.1, forward strand.
CTGGGGGGATTCCGGATGAACGTTAGGTCCTACCCCCTCTTGAGATGGTGGAGGCAACCTTTGGTTCTGGAGGTCAGTCATGGTCCGCATGATAGCTGTGGTGCGCTCTTCAATCTGAAGTCAGAGTTGATTGAACATCTCAACTGTTACTGCTTTCGCATTCACTCTTGGCCCAGTTGTCTCGTCCTCCCGACCTGGTGGAAGAGCGTTGAATCGAGGCTCTCTTTGTCGATCGTTACCGTCGGCTTATTGTGTCTGATTTCAGACACTCCGACAACTTCGTGCCATTGGACCTGACCCCACAATGGACGGCAAATTGTTTGTGTCGAACTCGGGTTATGTGGTAGAGTTTTAGTTGTTGGGCCCTGGTCCTGATACAAAAAAAACCTACACAAAACATAAATAAGAAGGTCGGTTAGTCGGACTCGAGGTGGTGACTATCGGGGATCGATTCCGATGGCTAAATTAATCTCCATCCAGTAAATAAAAATTTAATGGTTAAGTAGAGCCCACAGAATCGTAGGTCTTAAATAAGGGGATTTATAATGTAATATTTACAATTTGTATAATGGACACTTGTCATTATCTTAAGAGATAAATGACTTAGTCATTCATAAAATGTCATGTGGTTTTTTTTCATTGGCTTTTTTACTTAGTGATTTTGGGTCTTTGATTGAAGCTTTAGCTCATAGGATTAATGCCTATTAATATCAACAGCATACATATGTCAATTGAACCTAATTATTAACTCAAAAGATTAAATTGATAGATTATGAACTATTCTTAAATATTTTTTTTATCTTTTTTTTTTCTTTATGATATAAAGATACTGACACATATGTCCTCATCGTTATTGATGACATCTGTATCCTCACCATTAATGGTGACATCTGAACTTATGGAACATTAGATATGCTTGAGTTGGAGTGATGGAAGAAGTTTGGAGGATGGGCAAGGCACAGTCCAAGCAATCAAAAGCGTGTTAGGTTAAAAACTGGGACGGCAAGGCGGGCAGCAGTCTCCGTATCTCATAAGCAACAATAAAATACTCATAACCTTTCTCCTTCACCTTCACCTTCACCTTCACCTTCACCTTCATTCATTCTGCAGAACTTTTAACTTAAAATACACTATTTAATGTCATCCTTTTGAACTCAAATCTCAACGACCCAATCTCAACATATACTCACACGCTTTCATTGACAAAACCCCAAAAACATATACCCAAAAGAAAAATAAAAAAAATTGAAGTAGCAGAATCCAACACTCCATCGTCAACATTCAACATCATCCAATCTGTTTCCTTTCTTCTTCGAATTCTTGACTCTTTCCACAGTTGCCACCAGCCAATCCCTTCAACATTTGAACATATTCCCATTCTTTTCTTTCTTCATATACTTGTACAAATTGATTCATTGACTAAAACCCCAGAAACCCAAAACTCCTCAAATTTTGACTTATATGACAATTTGAGCCAAAACCCAAAAAACTCATTTGATTCTTTTCTCCGAGTATAGGCAAAGAACAAGTTCCCAGAGAAAAAGGAGAGATTTTGAGGGCAGCCCATGTTGGGTTTTGTTTTGTGTTTGTCTCGTTCTTTCCCCACTTCTTCATTTATGGTGCCATATTCTAGCACTTGAATGCCACACAAAAAAGTCGAACAAATAGGGCTTTGATATTGAATTCTAGTAGTATTTGCTACTTGTATAAGTTGATTGAAGAGAACCCATATTAAAAAAAGGTGAGATTTTTGAGGCGGAGAAATGGTGCATTATCAGAGGTACTATTATCAGCAGGTGAGAAAAGGGCAAGTTTTGATGAGTGATTTGATGAAAGGAAAGGTTATTGGTGGTAGTGATGATGATGAGGAATCACAAGTTTTGGGGTCTGTTGTTCGTGGGCATGGTAATGGGTACTTGTATTGCAAGAGAGGAATTTCTAGTTCAGGTTCAAGTTCAAGGATTCAGTTCATGGTGCTCTTGTGTTTGATGGTGTTGTGTACTCTGGTTTGCATCTCAAGGCTCTTGGGGTTTCATTATAGCTTCAATGTCTCATGTAAGTTGTTGGTTTATGTTTTTGGATGTTTTTATTGGTGTTATATTTGATGGGTTCGCTCATAGTTATCGGATGCTCTAATTCTGATATGTCCTGTACAACGGGAATAGGGTATGGAAGATTTGAGATACAATTTGTTATTGAGGTTCTTGTATTGTTGGCTGGGTTTGTTGTTGACTGCTATGTTCTGGGTTTTTTCTTGCAGATTCATTGGGAGTGGATGAATATGTGGAAATGGACTCCCAGACTGGTTCTCATGGTCCCCTTTGTTCATCAATCACTGATGGTTAGTCTCTTAAACTGTCACTGTCTCTTTTGTGTGCACTCCAAATTTCCATTGTCCAGCTTCATAGAATTTCTGTGTGCGTTTTGAGAAGGATGAGCTTGGTCCATCAATTTGATAGTCATATTACGCGTGTCGTGGGCCACAGATCAGGGTTATCAGCAAACAGTCTCGTCTTATAGATAAGCTTACAATGCTACATATAAACGTCTTTTAGGTTAAGATAGAGCTCTAGGCAGGATTTTTTTTTTTTTTTTTTTTGTTGAGAGACTAGGCAGGAGATTTTGACACTAGGTGAAGCTTTTCTTTTTTGTTCTCCAATTGCAATCACTTTGGAGCATTGGCCAATTGAGATCCTCTGCATGTGGACCTTTTAATGCGTTTCTTAGTTGTCTATGGTTGCAATATATGCATGAATGATTTCCTTGTCTTCAAACATTTTCCTATTTTTGTCTACCCTTTTTAGTATCTTTGATTTGATTTCTCATCATATCACAGCAACATCATGTGCTTGATGTTAATTCATTTTCTTGTTGGTATGTCTTACAGGAACCATATGTTGTGACAGAAGCAGCTTCAGAACAGACATCTGTTTCATGAAAGGCGATATCAGAACAAGTCCTTCCCGCTCTTCTTTCTTCCTATATACCCCAAAGCACCAGGAAACAGTCACAGGCGATTCTACAGACTCATTTAAAGAAAATGATGAGATAGAGGGGAATAACGGGCTACAGATCGAGAAGATCATACCTTATACCAGAAAGTGGGAAACGAGAGTGATGAACACAATTGAGGAACTGAAGCTGATCACCAAGCATAAGGAGTCGGATTCCGACCATAAGTGTGATGTTTCACATGATGTTCCGGCTGTTGTTTTCTCAACAGGAGGATACACGGGTAACGTCTACCATGAGTTCAATGACGGGATACTGCCGTTGTACATCACTTCTCAGCATTTCAACAAGAAGGTTGTGTTCGTCATACTTGAGTACCATAAGTGGTGGTATACAAAGTATGGAGACATCCTTTCTCTGCTCTCGGATTACCGCCCAATTGACTTTGATGGAGACAACAGGACTCACTGCTTCTCAGAAGCTATAGTTGGTTTGAGGATTCATGATGAGCTCACCATTGATTCAGCATTGATGGAAGGAAACAAGACTATAAACGACTTTCGGACTCTTCTAGACCGAGCTTATTGGCCTCGGATTAAAAGCTTGATCCAAGATGAAGAAAGAGAAGAGCGACACAGACAACAAGAGAAACTAGCTTTGTCTCCATCATCAACAGCCGTGCCCCTTGAGCCAGAGCATATAGCTCTGAAACAACAGTTGAGGAAGAAGCCATTACTGACCATAATGGCACGGAAAGGGTCAAGGGCGATAACGAACCAGGATTCTGTCATGAGGTTAGCCAAGGAAGTCGGGTTTGAGGTCAACGTCTTGAGTCCCAAAAGGACCATGGAGTTGTCAAAGATTTACCGAGCACTGAACTCAAGCGACGCGATGATGGGAGTTCATGGTGCGGCGATGACACATTTCATGTTTATGAGACCCAAAAGCGTATTCATCCAAGTCGTTCCTCTAGGAACCGAATGGGCAGCGGA